>CM028368.1:2281830-2375202 GCA_016624345.1 Platycodon grandiflorus
TGCGTGTTACCTTCTCGCGCTGCCTTATGTGCTTGAAGTGTCTACACCGTCATGATCAATTGTTGCGCCGGAAGTTTATAAAGCTTGTGATGTGCTTGTATGTGATCGGTCTGCATGTGATCTAGTAGTTTTGCCTATTCGGATTTTGATTTGATCTTCGGTATGGATTGGTCGCACACTTATCATGCTCTAGTTGATTGTCGCCGTAAAAGAGTTACTTTTGCCATGCCCTTTATTCCGGAATTTGTGTTTACGTGATCATGCCATGAATAGTATACATATCATTTCGCTATGGGCTGGAAACTTCTATCTCGTGGGTGCAGGGGTATATGCTTATGTGTGCTTGATACTAGCATGTCACCGTTAATATAGAAGATGTACCCTGTAGTTAATGAATTTCCTGATGTCTTTCAAATGATTTTGCATTACCTCCCGACCGAGAGTTAGAGTTTTGTATTGAACTATTGCCGGAACTTCACCAATTTCTAGAGCACCTTATAGAATGGCCCCACTGAAGTTGAGGAGTTGAAAGACCAATTGCGTGAACTTCTCGATAAGGAGTTCATTAAACCGAGCGTGTCTCCGTGGGTGCAACCGGCATGTTTGTGAAGAAGAAGGATGGTAGTTTGGCGTTGTGCATTGACTATCGCCAATTGAACCAGGTTACTATCAAGAATAGGTACCCTTTACCTCACATTGATGATCTTCGATCAACTTCAGGGATCCGTGGTGTATTCCAAGCTAGACTTGAGGAGTGGTTATCACCAGCTGAGAGTTCGCGGAGGATGTCCCAAAGACAGCTTTTTCGGACACGCATGGTCACTATGAGTTTGGTGATGCCGCTTGGGCTGACAAACGCGCCTGCAGCTATGGACTTGATGAATCGGGTGTTTCATGAGTATTTGGATTGCTTTGTTGTGGTTTTCATCGATGATATTTTAGTGTACTCAAAGTCGCGAGAGGAACATGCTAACCATTCGAGAGTGGTTCTTTCCTTGTCATGAAAAGAAACTTTATGCGAAATTTAGCAAGTGTGCATTTTGGCTTGAACAAGTATCTTTCTTGGGCACGTTGTTTCTAGTGAGGGTATTGCGGTGGATCCTTCTAAGGTGGAGGCTATTACTAAATGGAAGACTCCTAGAACCAGAACCGGTTCAGTTTCTTGGGCTTGGCGGGTTACTACCGTAGGTTCATTGAGGGATTCTCCAAGATTGCTACTCCCATGACTAATTTGACCTTAAAAGTCTACTTTCATTTGGAGTGATAAGCGAGGCCGTTTCAAGAGTTGAAGAAAAGATTGACCACCCTCGCTTTAGCATTGCCTAATGGATGGATAACTTTGTGATTTATAGTGACGCCGCTAGAAGGCTTGGGTTGCGGCTTATGCAAAACGGGAAGGTGATTGCCTATGCTTCGAAGAAGTTGTCACCATATGAACAGAATTACCCAACTCACCGACCTTGAATTGGCGGCAATTGTTTTCGCTTCACAAGTGGAGACATTACCCGTATGGAGCGAAGTTTGAGGTGTATACGATCATAAGAGTTTGAAGTACCTCTTCGCAGTAGGAGTTGAATATGAGACAGAGGCGTTGGATGGAGAAGCTTAAGGATCATAATTTTACTATTCTTTACCATCCGGAAAAGCGAATGTTGCCGATGCCTCGAGTAGGAAGGCTTATATGTCTCTTGTATGATGACGAGGAATGGAAGATGGAGGATGTCCGGAATGGAGTCCTATTGTAAGTGGGCGTAGTGTTCTATTTGCTAATGTCCGTGCTACGCCAGCTTTATTTGGGTTGATTAAGGAGGCTCAAGTTATTGATCCTAATTGAAGATTATTGATCGATTGGGAGAGAATGCTACACCGTGGCTCGCGATGAACAAGGATGGGATCTTGACATTTCGTATCAGGGTTTGTGTTCCTTCTTCCGATGAAGTGAAACGTATGGTCCTTGACGAGGCTCACAAAGTGGCACACGATACATCCGGTAGTACTAAGATGTACCGTGACTTGAAGAGGCGTGTGGAACGGTATGAAGAGGGAGATAGCCAATATGTTTCTAGATGTTTGACATGTCACAGGTTAAGCGGACACCGTAGACCCGCCGGTCTACTTCACCACTTGAGATTCCTGAGTGGAAATGGGAACATATCACGATGGATTTTGTCACTGGGTTGCCGCGCACTGCAGGCTTCGATGCCGTTGTTATTGTGGATAGGTTGACGAAGTCGTCCCATTTTATTCCTATTGCGATGACTTACGCTTTGAGCCGGCTAAAGATTGTATATCCGGAGATTATCGCTACATGGTGTCCCCGTTAGTATTGTGTCGGACAGAGATCCTAGATTCACCTCGAGATTTTGGCATTCATTACAGAGGCCTTGGGTACCAAACTTAACTTGAGTACAGCTTTTCATCCCCAAGATGGACAATGAGAGATTGATACGTATTAGAGGACATGCTTCGTGCTTGTGCTATGGATTTCAAGGGCAATTGGGATTCACATCTACCGCTGCGCAGTTTGCATATAATAACAGCTACCAATCTAGCATTGAGATGGCTCCTTATGAGGCTTTGTAAGGGCGTAAGTGTCGCTCACCAATTTGTTGGGACGGTTGGAGAAGCTAAGTTATGGGGTTCAAATGGTACAACAATCGGCCGAGGATGTCAAGTTGATTAGAGAGATTGCGTACGGCTCGAGTAGGCGTAAAAGCTACGCGGATAACCTGAGACGCGATCTTGAGTTCCAAGTTGGAGACTTTGTGTTCTTGAAAATATCGCCGCGTGGTACTAAGAGATTTGGTAAGAAAGGGAAACTTTCACCAAGGTATATTGGTCCGCTCGAAATTTGAGAGGGTTGGTTCTTTAGCTTACCGGATTGCATTGCCACCGCCTATTTCGGTATTCATGATGTGTTTCACGCTTCTATGCTCCGCAAATATATGAAGGATGAATCACATGTTCTTGCCTATGAAGAGATTACCTTTGAACCCGATCTTTCCTATGTTGAGAAGCCGGTGAAGATTCTTGATACCAAAGAACAAATCTTGAGGACTAAGAGGATACCACTAGTGAAAGTTTTGTGGAAGAATCATTTGATGGAAGAAGCCACTTGGGAAACCGAGAGTGAGATGCGAGAGAAGTATCCATACTTGTTTGATTAGATGGTAAGTGAATTTAGGGACTAAATTCCTTTAAGGAGGGAGGATGTGACATCCTAGTTCTCTTAATTGCATAATTTGCATGTTATATATCTTGTTTGCATGAATAGAAATGCCATGTTAGTATATGAATGGTAATTGGGTAACTACGCTTGTTTTAGCTTTGTTTACTTGTGTTGTTCATACAAAAATGATTTGGTATGATTTTTAGTAACCAAAATGACTTTGTGTTTCAGAGTGCATATGGTACAAAGCGATCGCCTTTGTTTTGGACGAGCGATCGCTTTGCAGACGAATGCACTATTGAGAAACCGGGTACAAAGCGATCGCTGTCTTAACAAAGCGATCGCTTGAGGCGTAATGTCAAAGCGATCGCCTTTGTTTCGTGGGAGGGCGACGCCCGTTACCGGCTTTATTTTAATAATTGTTGACTGTGGACTGTTTGTTTAAGTTGGGACACGTCCCTAAGTGAGAGACCAGCTCACTCATACACCCATCGCCTCAACACCTGGGAATGACCCTCCACTTCACCCACTTCACCCAAAACCTTCTTAGAACAAGTGAGAGAGAGACTGTGTGTGTTCTTGGTGAGATCACGTGTGTTTTCACCTCCTCCATTTCCAACCACTCAAACTTGCATGCAAAGCCATATTTGTGTTCCTCGAGACTAGAGAAACAACTGGGAGGCTTTGATTCTTCTTTTGTTGGTTTAAATTGTGTGTTTGAGGTAAGTACCCAACTTGTATGCTCAATATCAAGTATGCTCCCTTCATGATAGTTTTAGTTTACATGTTTAAGAAGACATG
This sequence comes from Platycodon grandiflorus, assembly GCA_016624345.1. Classification (NCBI taxonomy): domain Eukaryota; kingdom Viridiplantae; phylum Streptophyta; class Magnoliopsida; order Asterales; family Campanulaceae; genus Platycodon; species Platycodon grandiflorus. The sequence goes on from CM028368.1 coordinate 2,285,801, forward strand.
CATCATGTTAAAAACTTGAAATTCTTAAGTTAAATTTCAGAATTTTGGGTTAATGACTCATCATTGATAATTTGGACTTGTGTCAAGTATGAATAATGTTCTAGGATGAACTTGGAATAACTTTTGTTCTTGGACTTGTTATAATTCATCACTTCAAAAATTGATGGACATGTTAGGTTCACAAGTGTGGGACTTAAATCTTGATGGACTAAAAGTCATGAATGACATATAGTCTAATTGCATATGAATCGAGAACTTAGAAAAGAGCCATGAATTGCACATAGCATTCATTCGCTACTTAGGAATATTTTAGCAATAACTCATCGGAGTTGCGTTAGAGAGTCATTGAACAATACCGACTCTACAAATAAATCCCTACGACGTTTAGAGTTCAATGAATTGTAAATTTGTTCTTGGGAATGCTTGACATGATTGATCTATTGCTCGACTTGTACATTATAGAATAACATGCCTACTTGATCGGACGAGTCGCTCTTGTCGACCTCGCTCCATTACTTGATTTATTACGTGAGTAAACATCTACTTGACTCGGACAAGTTCGCTCTTGTCGAACTTGCTCCTTACTTGATTTGTATGACAAGTAAATATCTACTTGACATACCATTAGTCCAGCTGGCATTAAGTGAATTGTATCGATGGTCAACGATGCATCATAGTCATGAATCATGAGGTTCATGATGACGATGGGTCGCCATACCATAACTTGCACACACCCTTCACTACTGATCACAGTGGAGAAGAGTACCATGTCGTAACCAAAAGGGCGCTTGGAATAATACTAATCGTGGTCGATGTATCATACACGTGCATCCGACAAATACAATCGTTATAACCTTGTCTATTTCGGGACTACGAAGCGGCACCGGTTCTATAACATATCCTAATCCTATGTGATTTAATTACGCACCTATGTGAAAACAATGTGCATCGCGACATGAGAACTACGTGCTAACATGATCTTGCTTGATACGTGCTATGTATGCCTTGCATTATATCCCGTCATGCATATTGGTTACTTACAAAGTCTTTATGACTTACCCCTCCCTTTCTTGTTTTAGATCCTAGTCGTCCAGTCCGTCTTCTCGAGGTTGATCGTCTTCTCGTGCTCGTGATTGTTCACCTAGAGGTGGTAGCGTGGCTTTTGGTTTCTTCTTTGCAAGGACGTTGGGTTTAAGCAAGTCATTTAGACTTCGCTTGGGAATGTGTAATCATAGTAACTTGTACTTGTTGTAGACTAAATGAATATTCTACTTATGTCTTTGTTATTTGCCGGCACTTGTTGGCCGAGCCTTGTTTACATGTATATGGTTCACTTGTTAAGACTTCCGCTGAGCATCCCTTTAGCTCTTGTTTATTGATGTGGTTTTCTCCGGCATGTTTAGCCGTCGAGGTGTTTATATATTAGCATGACTTGTTAGTGTTGGGTTCCGGCTGTAATTTCGCCGATGACTTGGTTTACTTGTTATTAATTGTTATATCAGGTTTTGAAGTTTTATAAATATTCCGGCTTTGTAATGCCGAGTTTTATTTCGTGTCCAATGTTGCGTCACGTTAGTTGTCATAATCGAGTCCTTGCATGATTGTAGTCCTTATTTGGACGGCTTGACCCGCGTTCCCATCTCGGGGTCGGGGTTGGGTCGTCACATGAGTATTAATGTATTTTTATATATTTGTATACATTAAAATCTCGTGTCAAAGTTACATGTTGTAATTTTTTGTTTTTTAAATTGTTACAAGTTATTTGGAAGCCCTATACGGAGACGGTGAGACAACATTTTCCATTCCACATAATTTCGTATACCATGGATGCATCTCAAAGAACACTATTGTGGAGCCATATCATCCTGATCGAGTCCCCGCGACTTTGGATATCGCAGACGATTTCATATGTCCCTATTGCTTCGGGTGTCCCTAGGAAGGAAACCCAACAGACTGCGGCAATATGGGGGGCACTTGTCAAGTACTTTGTACAATGGGATAGTCATGTGATATCTGACGAGAGCCTTGGTAGACCTGACCGACCAGCAGGACAGTGTGACAATTCATATCTTAAATGGTATTACACACATTCACATCCCATAATTCAAGTCCCCGACCGTCGGTCTTCCTAAGTCGGCAACGCAGCTGATACTACTCCGCTATATGCTTGGGACATTATCATATCTGCACGGGGTTTGATGCAACCGATGGTGCAACGATTAAGATCTGGAGACCGATCTATCTCCAGAGAAAAGTTTGAGTCAGTGATCCTACGAGCATATGATGCATTAGGAGGTCCGATGATGAGGACCACATCAAGTAGGACCTTCGCATACGCGCCTAGTCGTAGGAGGAGAAGTGTTAGTTGAAGTTGACAATAGCAATGTATTATGTATTTCAATTTGGATATTGTTGTATTTAAATGACGATGTTATCTATTTAAATGCAAGATGTTATGCATATTGGTAGTACTTAGTACTATTATATCTTTGGATGTTATGCATTTTGTATTAAAGATTGATTTTTATAACCAAGTTAAATGACAAAAAAACAAAAGATTGATTTACAAGACAAGTTGATTTACAAAATAAGCAAAGGATATGCTTCTACATCCAAGTTGATTTATAAAAGTAACCAAAAGATTGATTTACAACTCAAGCTAATCTAAATCTATAGTCGCAGCGCTTCGACCAAGTTGACTAGTTTCTACACTTTCACTATACAAATTAAGTTGGCCGCTATACAAATTTTTCCATCCAGCTGCACAGTGAAGTCGATATGTATTCCATTTATCTGCCACAGGTGGTAATGGACTTCCCTCGCGCAAGAACACCTACAAATATACTACATATCAATATCATGGATATATATAACATAAATAACTTTAGATAATATCCTTGATATGGTGTGTACCTGAATATAATGATCATTATTCACAAATCCAATACATATCATCTTCGGATCACTTGGGATTGGGGTTTTTAAGGGTAAATACGTCATCGAAATTTGTAAATTCAAAGACACGAGCGCAACATTGAAAGCCGATGCTACCAATTGACCCATTTCTGACAAACAAAACCAATGTTCTTTAGGTGCAGGCTCCTTATAGTAGTCTAGAATCTCCAACACTTCTTCAACGCGACCATGTTCAATGAAAACATTTTTGTATAACTCTAGGTTAACTGTCAACTCGTGAAGAAGTGCTCCTCTAATCCTACCCCACGATTCCTCTGTGAAGCCAAGTTGGTCTGCTACGACACGGAATCCACAATGACCATCACTTTTAACATTTTTAGTCTCTACAATCCAATTGTGCAAGTGGGATGGTAGTTGTTGGATAAAACCACTTGTAGTCGCAAGTCGAGTCCTTTGCCGGACAACCTATTGAAATAAGATGTATCAATTCTTTGTTTCGTTAGCGTATAACCATGTTAAATGGCTGCTCAATCTATCTTAAAAAACGATAAAAAATATCTGTTTCTTCTTTGGCTCAGGTGTCATACTGAGAGTAAGAGGTTGTTTAATCGATGGACCAACCTCGTAGCCAATCTCTTCACATGGTGAACAACTATCTTCAATGGACTGGACATACTCAAACTTACTTGGATCACGTTTGGTTGACTTGTCTTTTTTAGCCTTTATGGACTTAGGATGACCACAAGTCAGAATTTTCTGACCCTCGAAGGGATGATTAAGTGATGTCGTTGGTGGTTGATTTATTTCGGTCAATCTACCCATTTCTTCGACTATACCAGGATCTTCTACCTTTAGAGGTATGATATCTAACTTTCTCCAAAAGGCGTCAACCTTATCAAGTGGAATTGGCATGTCCGATCTCTTATATTCGTCAATCTCATGAACACAAGGCAGCCCGCATCTATTTCTCGGTATACACCCACACAACAGAGGGTCTACCCCATATTCACTAATAACACTCAATTCATCATATATCAAGTTCAATCCATGTATCGGCACCATCCCTCGCAGCTCTCTAAAAGCAATTGATTTGTATTTATGCTGGACAACATTTTTGCTCTTCTCAAATGACTGTTTGATTGCTGTGTGTGAAGTCTCAATGAGGGTGTGAATCTGTCGCTAACACGTCTCAAAGTTACCCTGACTCGAAGCAGTCTTTTCAACAATGCATGTTGACTCTCCACCCTAAAATACAAGTTACAACCTTATTAAGTATATATCTAACAAAATATATAAAATAATAAAATAAACACTGATATTAAAATGATAGATACCTATTTGTTGTGGTATTGACGAAATGCATGACTATATCCGTCCATAAAGCCACAAATCTTTCCTTGTATGGCATCAACCATTGCTCCATGACATATTTAACGGCAAGTGGATAATCTTTGAAGTCTGACTGAAGTCTTTGTAGCAAGTCATCATAATTTGACTCAGTATCTGCGAGAACCAACGTATTCCAATTCATAGAAAAACAATCACATTTATCTTTCACACGGAATAATTTCTTGCAATTTGCCAAAATATTTTTGTTAATGTGCCACCGACAAAGGAACTGTCTCGAGTCGGGAAAAATTTTCTGAATTGCATTCATTAAACCAAGTTCTCTATCGAACAATCACGGGGTAGAGCGAATTGGTCCATCAATCCTTTTAAGATGTCAACACCCACATATAGTTCTCTTCCCGCCGAACTCCAAATACGCGGCCGCAATATGAAATGTCATTTGTGTCGACGTCACACCAACAATTTCCAACAAAGGTAACTTATACCGTTTGTCTTGTATGTACAATCCATAAAGAGGACTCTCGAAAACATCGCAATAACTCTACACTCGTTGGGTGAGCGAAGAAAATATTCTTGACAACTTCGGTCTTTCTCAAATGACGGTGATGATATAAATATCCATGTTCATTCAACTTGAACATAAGCTGCTACATTTGAGATCGACCCTGACGCTCTACAACTCTATTTTGCAAACGAGCATTGTAGATAGTCCTTATTGTGGACTTATTATCTACAAATATTTCTTTTAACCCAAACAAAATGTCCTTGGGTTTACTATTTGTGTAAGACAAATCAATGATATAGTCCTTCTCCTTGGGTGATAATCACCCAACATATGAGTGGCCCTCTAAATTGTCTGCAGTTGGATGATTGTGGACACCACATCGAACATCCAATGCCCAAGGTCCATCAGCTGATACTTGTCTACCCCTCAAACGAAATGGACAACCACACTTCTTCGTTTCTCTTTCCTCTTTGGTTTCCTCACAATGTCCTTTTCAATAGTAGCCTCTTCGTTATTTACTCGGTCAACTTTCCAACCTTCTTGAATTCACGGTAATTCCCAACTACGTTCACACCGTAACTAACCGAGCTCTTTTCTTACACGACCCACTATCTGATCTGATAATTACTATCACCATTCCATGTTTCTTTCCCGTAACACGCACCCAATTAAACAATGCATCACGAGATATAAACATTTCATACGTCGTGAACACATTTGTGTAATCTATAACGATATCTTGAATGGGTTCAATCTTGTTAATAACCGGAGCAACACTACCCTCGATAGACAACATGTTTGAATCCTGTTTACAACAAAAGAATAAATTTTAACAAAAAATATCTTGAAAAATTTCTGTTCTATAAGAGGATATGGAACACCATAGTGGTGTTCGGGGACAAATGATGGAACAACACAGTGGTGTTCGGGAAAAACTATAGAACATAACAGGTATGTTCGGGAACTACCTACGGAACATCACAGGGGTGTTCGGGAACCACTGATGGAACATAACAGGTGTGTTCAGGAACTACTTAAGGAACACCACAAGGGTGTTCGGGAACCACTGATGGAACATCCCAGGTATGTTCCGCAAGTGGTCACCAAACACCACTGTGGTGTTCCATAGACCAGTCCCGAACCAATACCGTCTCCAACATGTACGAAATTTCATGAAAAAATTTAATTGAAAACTTGAGAACGGTTGAGATACTTACATTTATGGTCTGCTTCACTTCTTTAGTATACATGCTTCATTTTTGTTACAATGTGGTTGTTTATGTCGTTCGTGGGTGATGAGTTTGATATGAGTTGGTAAGTTGGAGAAGTAGAAGAGTTTGGAAGTTGAGGGTTTGACTTTGGATGTTTGATAAGAGGAATGCTATGTTGAAGAAGTTGGAGAATTGAAGTTTCTGGTCAGCTGGATTTGAAATGTATGTCTCACAGCGATGTATATATCGTATTATGGAGGAGGTTGTATTGATAAATTGTTTGGTGGTGTATTTAGAGGTTTAGGTGGTGTTTTAATATAAGGTTTGGTATATTTAGTAAAAAAAATGTATTTATGTCTAACAATATAATGACATTTTTATAATTTAATTGGGGAGTGTATTAATAGAAAAAAGGTGGTGTTAATAGCAATGCACAATGGATTTATGGGTTAAATTTCCTGGGTTTGGTTTGTCTTTTGATAATCCTTTTTTTTTATTTTAAATTTAGTTAAATTAATATTATTAGGCATCTAAAGGGCATTTAAGTCTTTTCTCAGTATTCTGTCAAGAAAAACTAACGGTATTTAATTTATGAACTAAATTGACACTTTTTGTAAAGTAGAGTTATTAATCTATGAAAAAAAATTGTAGAGTGAGCTTATCGGACTTTTACGAAAGTAGAGTGATGAAATTGAGAATTAAACCTTTTTAAAACTACAATGAAAATTTTGCTCAAAAAATAGTAAAGTAACAAAATTTAAAAGTTGTCTAAAGTATAGTTGCAAAATTGACCATTTTTCTAGGGGGAGGTAGATTTAAAAAAAAAAAAAATGATCAATAGTAATTTTCCACCTACCCCTAGTAACTCAAACCCACAAACCAATGAAACATTTTACCAACTAAGCTAGACTTCCTTCTTGGGGGGAGGTAGATTATTTAGTAGATATGATAATAAAAGTAGCAAGAAAAGGTGACTGACTACTCTCAAGTTGACTATGCATCTCGAGAATTTGTTGTGAGCTATAGGCTTAATTGTACCCAGCCTTGTTTAGTTGTCATTCCAAGGGCGTGTCTTGAGCTCTCTATCCATTGTAAGAGCACATTCTTTCATTCTTAGCATTCTTCTTAACTAAGAAGAAAAAAATTAAACAATAGAAATAATTTTTTTTAAAATAAGAAGAGATTTCTCTTCTTAAATAAGAAGAAAAGAGAAGGAATGGAAAATGGGCCAGAAAAGGGGAAAGTGTACTGCCAGCTTGAGAGAGTGTAGGGTTGGGGGAAGTGGGTCCCAACTCATCAAAGTCTGAATTTAGTTTAAATTTTTTTTTTTAAAAAAAATTACTCCTTACCATTTTGATAGAGTAATTGTTTTGGCAGTAAACCTTTTACCGTTTTTTTCTTACCCTTTTTTGTCCTTTTTTTTTTTTCCCTCCTTTAACTTGTCGTTACAAGCCCTTTTTATTATTTTTTTTAATTTATTGCATTCTTCAAATATTAAAGAAAATCAAAATACACAAAACTCTCGTGTTCCTGAGAATGTTCAATATTCTCAATTTTCATCTACTCCCCAATACCCGCCTAATTTTTTCAACAATCCAAATATTCTCAATTTTCATCATTTCCAGGATTTTCAAGTTCCTCCAACTATTGGGAATTCGTCTAGTAACGTTCGTTTTGCTCCGAATTATTGGCAACCTACAGGAAACCAATTTTTCATGCAAGGTTCGCCTCGTGCATTTTCTCCATTTAGTATATCTTCAAATGAGTCCCGAAGAACAAGCATAGACGCGACTTCTTCTGGTAAGGGATCAGCAACGCCATCATCGGTTCCTAAGACGTAAATCAATTTAGAAACAATTGATTTGTAAGACGAATCGGAACCGATCGAAAAATATAAGTCATCACGTACAAGATGGACCAAAATCTGAATTAATTTCTTTATTTATAAATTAATTTATTTTTACGGAATATTTAAATATAAAATATATTAAGTAAAGTTAAATAAATTTATTTGTTTGAAAAGTATAAAAATAAGATTAAAGTGTAAAGTTAATGGGGTTGAGTGGGATACAACTAAGAAGATATGTTAAGAAGATTAACAATGAGAAGATAAATTCTTAAGAAAAAAGTGTCTAGGTGGCAGTGGAACATAGCTAAGAAGATTTGTTAAGAATATTAACAATGTGGATGCTCTAAAAGTTTGCACCTTGAGTTGGTGGAAAATCATTCTCCTATTTTAATATAGCTAGCCTTGTAATTACGGTATTGCTTTTACATATTAAGCTAATTAAGGTTGAAAAGTTTCAGATCAAATGGGTTTCTTTTAGTGTATCTTTTGTTGTTAGTGATTAATGTTGCATGGTTTTAACCTTTGAGCACGTACAATTTTAAGTTTTAGTGCTTTTGCATGAGGTATTTGAGGTTTGTGTCTCGCTCCGCTTTGCTAAAGATTGAGCTTTTGACTTAGTGCTAATTGACACGAATGTCTATGGCATCCTGTTCAATGTCAGACTGATGGAATCAATCGGAAGGTGAGGGTTCATGGGGATGAATTCACGTATAAAGGCTAGATAGATCATACGAAAGCATTCGTTGTGTTATCGCAAGGATTCAAAGTCATCAACCTCTCATTAATGGTCTTTGTTAACAACATTCCACAGAATGTGGATAGCACATGGCTATGGTACTGCATGGTTGTTCAACAAATACGAGACAACTGCAAGACGCATTTATCCCAAACAAGAACTGCAAATGGATTTTTTTTTTTTTTGGCTTTGTAAGATATGTAAACAGCTGTAAGAACGCGGTTGATGCGACTAAGTCTCTATGGCAAGGTTTTACAATCAAAAGATGTTTCTAAATGAGACCAAGTTCAAATCCAAAGAAGAAGCTAGCAAGCAGAAATGCCGGGGGGACAAATGGAAAAGCGAAATATGGAATAGCTAAATGTAGAGGAAATAGACAATAGATTTGGCCGGTATTTAATTGGGCCGGAGAAATATGCATTGGTGGAATGTGAAGACAGAAGAAATAACATGATACAAGCAAAGTTGAGGGACATTAATACCATACATAGCATTCTCCAGGCAGGCATGTTAGGTAGGTAGATAGATAAGCTATATATAGGAGAGTATGAAGAACAAATTAAGGATTGTGATGCCGCACAGAAGTGTCGTCTGATGGGCCGGACTGTCAACGTGTCTGGATATCTGGGCTATGCCAAATCTGCCAAGACAAAGAGCAAAATACTGGGTGAATGCAGGGGCGGGCCCTGCTAGAACACTCCGGTGTGAGAGTAAATAATCAGCTCTAATCACAGTTTGGTAGAGTGTAATTGCTAAATGTATGTTTGCGTACCTTTGCTTAGGGTTTTATCCGAGGTTTTTATAGGTCCGGCATTCATTGAAATCACACCTATGTAACTGCCGAGTAGTCGGTATAAATGATGGCGTTGTGGGTATAAATGCTGAGGGTAGTGGGCGTAACCATCGAGCACGTCCATCCTTCGACGTTCTGCCACGTACCTACATCCATGAGCCACCCTAAGGTTTGCGAGGAGAGATATCCTGCTCGCTGCATCCTAATATCTGTAGATGAGTCCTACTCGCAAGTATCTTGGGAGGCCATTACGACTGTCTGTCAATCATGAGTTTTCTCGCACTGTGGTGGGTACTGACCCGTACCGCTCCTTGGGCCTGGACCCAGGGCTCATATTTTGGGCTTGGCTCCTCAGATTGAGTCAAGTGGTATCTCAATAATGTCTTTGGCAAGAACATCTTTGTTTTGTGCTTCAATATATGATGGTTGATGATTAAAAACTTGGAGGAGATGGGATGGGTTAAGTTTCTCTCAATGAATGGTCATTAGGATTGATAGATGGAAAGAAAGGAGAATAGACTATATTCATTCATTGTGCATGTATTGATTGTCGTGGCATTCCCAATAATGCTAACCAACAATACCTATTGTTAATTGCACAACTTGTGGGGCGAGCTTCTATCCATTAATCCTTTGTTTTTTTTAATGAAACATTAATTGTCAATGAAGAAGATGTTTGAAAAAGCATATATATATATATATATATATATATATATATATATATATATATATATATATGGAGGAGTATTCAATGGTTACTTAAAAAATATAACCATCAATGGTTACTATCAACCATTGGATTGAAAATCAATGGCTAAGATGAAATGAATAGTTGGAAAATGTAATTAATACAAGTAGGTGAGTCAATTAATGCAAGTAGGTGAGTCATTTAATGCAATTAATCTTAGCCATTGATTTTCAATCCAATGGTTGATATGATAGTAACCATTGATGGTTATATTTTTGAAGTAACCATTGAATACCCCCTATATATATATATATATATATATATATATATATATGATATTATTGAAGTTGTGATTGCCGGTATCTCTCTCATATAGAGGACGTTGATGAATCCTCTCTATTTCAGAAAATAGACAGTTAAATGCAACTCTGCACTTCAATTAACTGCACAATTACTAACTGCCTGCTTGCCTATGGTGCGGTGGTGATGCTTGGCGATGGTGATCGGGTGAAGTGAGAGAATATATGCAATATTACAACATCCACAACAATAACTCCCTATTATCACACTCTAAACACCTCGTTTTTTGTTCTAATTTTACTTTTTTAACACTCTAAAAAAAAATTACTCCAACAAACACCCTCTATACGACCCTCTAAAAATTTAATCTCTGTCATCTCAACTAACAAACCTAAACTACCATTATATTTTTTCTCTTTTATTTATATTTTTTCACCACAATTAAAATAAAATATTTTAAATTTTAAATTTTATGAAAAATATATTGTACTCTCTCCGTTTCTAAATTATTGTCTTGTTTGAGTCGGCACACGGATTAACAAAAAATAATTGACTTGATTATTAATATTGGTATAATGTGTAGTTTCTTTTAATGCCCATGTGTATATAGCGCATAATTAAAGTAGAGAGAAAAAGTAAAGTAAAATGGTAAAAATAATTTCTTAAAAAAGAAAGTTTTAAACAAGACAATTATTTAGAAACGGACAAAAAAAAACAATAATTTAGGGACGGAGAGAGTATATTTTAATAATTTTCATTCCAAACTATTAAACAAAAGTAAATTGTGTTCAAATAAAGTGAAGAAAATGTAGAGGATTTGAGTTACTATTCATGTTAAAACTCACTCTATATTTAGAGGATGATTTAATTGGTTTTAGAGATAGAGGGTGGACTAGAGAAACTTCTGTAGGATTAAGAAAGGGTAAAAATCTCTAAAATTAATTATAGAGAGTGGATGGAGGGCGGATGGAGGGTGCCACTGTGGACGCCCTTAGGCAATTAACTTACTAATTTAAGTTAGCGCGAAGCACCCAGGATGAGGGTATTTTTGTCTATAAATTTTGTTGAGAAGCGCGTGCATCTCAGATGATCAATTATAATTTTATTTTGGATGGTTATTGAATGAATATTGTTCATTTTTGGGTAAAATAATATAAGGGTACAACCCGATAACCCCAAACAATTCAATATGGTTTGCTGTAATTCACTCACAAAAAAAAAAAAAAAGGCTTGAAAAAGTTAGTAATAGCTTATTGGGCTTGAGCCCAACAGGAGCCCGTTGAATATCTTGGTGGGTTACGCTTGGGTTAGAAAGCTGAACTTTGAATACTACAACCGCCGAACCCTCAAATCTCTCTGCAACATCAAAAAACAACAGAATGGATTAACAGGGCGAGAGAGAGAGAGAAAGAGTCAGTCACCGGCGAGCGATTGATTTGACTAAACGGATCATCAAAATGTTGAGGAGAGGGATTAGGGTTTCCAAGTTTATTAACTTGTTCAGCATTTCCTATTCTCGTCATCAATTTATCTGCAGAACAATTCCTGGTGTTTTTCAGGTAGAGGAGGAGGCACGCTCATATACCTCGTTCGGTAGTGATAGCGATGATTATGATGGGGGTCGACAAGCCAGAGTATCCTCCAGTGACGGCAGCTCACGGCGGCAGGAGCAGCAGCGCCGTCGTCCTGCTGAGCTCGCTAATTATCAACCGGGCCGCCAGCAGCATAATAGGTTTAATCCTAATCAACAACCACCACCACGGCAAGAAGGTTATTCCGGCCGAGGAAGTAGGGATATTGGCTATTCTGGCGACGGCAGCCGGAGGCAGTCCCGAGGTAGCAGCAGCATTTTCCCCTTCGGCAAGGACGAGGGTAATACCCAAAATGGAAATTTCTCATCTCATCATCATCAGCAGCAGCAGCCCCTCCCCCATTCAAATGAAGATGATGGTTTTCTTGAAAGCCTCAGGCTTGGTTTTGATCAAGGTAACGAGAAGAACCCCCTCCGTTCAAATGAACCAGGAGCTGCATCAGTTCTTGAGCCGCCGCCCTTGCCAACGCCACCACCACAAGATGCAGATGAGATATTCAAGAATATGAAGGAAACTGGTCTCATTCCTAATGCCGTAGCGATGCTCCATGGTCTCTGCAATGATGGCCTGGTCCAAGAGGCCATGAAGCTTTTCGGTTTGATGCGTGAGAAGGGAACTATCCCCGAGGTTGTTATTTACACTGCCGTGGTTGAGGGTTTTGCAAGGCCCAGAAGCTTGAGGACGCTAAGAGAATTTTCAGGAAAATGCAAAACAACGGCATCTCACCCAATGCTTTCAGTTATTCGGTCCTGATTCAGGGGCTCTACAAAGGTAACAGTTTGGATGAAGCCCTTGAGTTTTGTGTGGAGATGCTGGAGGCAGGTCATTCCCCAAACTTGGCTACCTTCACGTGTTTGGTGGACGGGTTTTGTAGGGAGAGGGGTCTGGAAGCTGCAGAAGCCATGATTGGTACATTGAGGGGTAAAGGGTACTTGGTCGATGGTAAGGCTGTTAAAGAATTTATGGAAAAGAGAGGACCGTTCCTGCCGTTGGTTTGGGAGGCAATCTTTGGGAAGAAAAAACCAAAGACATCTTTTATATGACATTTCCGTCTGGCTTGGGCTTTACACCTCAATGTGTGATTTGCATCTCGCTACGAGCTTCGAGAATCCAGAATCCATGAAGGGGCTTGAGCTTTGAGAATAGATGGTGAGGGCATTCATTTTGAGAGGCTGTTGACTTGTTCAGGTTCTAAATTAGGTCAGTCTCGCAGAAATTTGTCCATATGGTTGATGTTGTCTATTTTTTTACTCCAGAGATTTAAGTGAAACACATTAACTTACTAATATTTTTGTATCATTTGTCCGTTTGAATAATTAAAATTTTGTTTCTCTTTGAATGAAGTAGGGAGAGGGTATATGTTTACTTTTCCTAATTGCACTTTGTGCGTGTTTACATTTGCAATTAATCTCCTTGTTCATCCTATCTGTTCAGTATTTGTTGAGCTTTCTAAAATTTGCATTCACATGCTTTTGTTTTCTTGACAATACTACGATTAAAAAATTCTGTGGTTGTTCGCAAAAAGACATGCTGCCACTACACTCGATTGCATTCAATTTCTTCAATTTTCCAGGAACTTCCATTCGGTTGCTGGGCCTGCCTTCACCTCCATGCCACCCGCACAAGCAATTTGTTGAAGCTTTTTCTTAAAATAGATGGAGCTTTCCACGGAACCTCCATGCCTCGGCTGCCATCTCCATCACATTACCCCCAAATAAACCACCAAATCTCCACCTGAACTCCGATGTTTTCTGCTCCAATTTTGCTTTGATTATTGACAATAGCCCCCATTAAATCCGGGTTCTTCATTTTTGTGGATGCCTGAGGCTTCTTCCAACAAACTTGTTAGTGCCAATTCAATTTTAACCTTGGAGAAAGTTGCATATCTTGATGGTGTTAATCCTCAAATAGATGGTTGGATTGAATGAAGATTTGCACGAGGGTTCTAGGTCGGATTCATTGACAAGTAGCAGTGGCTATTGAGTTGGATTTGTTTGTTGCAGAGAGAAAGAGTGTTGAAAGATGGTGGTGGTTAGGTGTATGGGTTGCAGTGGCGCTGAGATTGGGCATACTAGATGGCCGCAGTAGAGAGATCCCTGGTCATGGTGGTTGAAGAATCCGATCAGAGTGTGGATGGCGGTGGCGCATTGTCGATCTCTTAGTGTGTGTGTGTATTGGATCTCCATCAAAGTGATGGAGGGCAGTACCGGAGCAATGGATTCATGGAGAGATAGTGCATGTGTGTTATTGTGACAGGTACGAGGGAGGGGAAGTAGGTACCACGACAGAGGAGTGGTTGATGGGGGAAGAGGGACAGGGATGTGAAGTTAGAAGTTGATCAAGGAGGGTGGTGACGGCATCCAAATTGGGTCTTGAGGCGTGAACGAGGAAGGAGAATATAAGAGATTTTGGTTTTTCACGCCTCCGTTACTCAAACATCTATGGCGTTGGGTCTTGAGGCGCCAGCATAGACGGAAGAATGTTTGCAAGCAGAAAAAGTGAAACCTCACAAAAAGTGCAATATGGAGGCAAAGCCCAAAAACTGGTAACCAAGGTGTTGGGGTTGGGGTTTTTTTTTTTTTTTGGGGGAGGGGGAAGTTCTCCCATTTTCCCCGTATTTTTATGGACGGTTAAGTCATTAGCTGCATCAGTGGCAAATTTGATAAGGTAACAAGATAGTGCAATGACAGATGTTTGTGAAGCCTCAGCGATCAAGTGAGATGCTGTGGCTTGATTCCCAAAGTGTGAAGTCCATTTGGTGATCCCTTTGCATTGTTTCTATTTGGTTTTGGTGCAGCTGTCATGGTTCTCTTGCTTTTGCTTTGGTGATTGGTAGTTTTAAGTCCTCTTTTGGGATTATGGTGCCATGTAGCATTTTGTTTTGTTTTAGAGGCTTTTGTCTAGGTGACTGTATCTCTGACACTACTATTATGATGGTAGTACTGATCTTTCCTTGCGTAACATTTCTTTTCATTTATAAAACACGAGCAAAAAAATTAAGAAACTAGAAAATAAATATGGGTAACTGTCATTTATCTTTTTTTTTTTTTTTTGGCTTTTGTTACCGAATTTTACTAAAGAAGTTGGTTTTTGTACAAGTTCAGATTTTGTGATTAGAAATGACATAATTGAAGAGCCCTTCAACTTCAAGCCTTTGGGCAAAATGAGTAAAAAGTTAGGAAAACAGATGGATGGAGCCAATCTTCTCTTCCATTTTCCATCATTGGTGTTGCCAAACCTATCTGGTTAATGTTTCGAACAAACTATTGTATAACTTTTGTG
The DNA here is from genome assembly GCA_016624345.1 of Platycodon grandiflorus. Lineage (NCBI taxonomy): Eukaryota > Viridiplantae > Streptophyta > Magnoliopsida > Asterales > Campanulaceae > Platycodon > Platycodon grandiflorus. The sequence continues at coordinate 2,301,023 of CM028368.1, forward strand.
TCTCTAAAGCATTTGTAGAATGTACAAAATGTGCCTTTAAAATAACATTGTTTGCTGTTGTTTTGGTGAATCCTGTTATAGCTAGACTTGACCGTGCTAAAATGGATCATCCTGCACCTGCTAGTCAATCAACCATAACAGCATGGATCACAGCAAGGAACACAAGGCTACGCAGTTCCCTAATGCAATTATGCAAACCTCTGAATACCTCTACAGTAGTACTAGTTACCAACACTCTAAAACTGAGTTTAGAGATTTTTAACCTCCCTGTAGCCTGCAGTGGTGTCCCTACACCACTCTCTATCTCCAAAATTAAGTAAATCACTCTGTACAGGTAGAGAGTAATTTAGAGGGAATAGTAACTTCTATTTCGTCTCTCTCTCCTCCGGTGCGTTTTCTTTGCCGTTCTCAACCTTTCTCTCTTCCTACAGTCTTCTTCCCTGTTCTCCTCCATTTCATCGAGCCCAACACGCACCGTGGAGAAGATATTTTTCTAGTATCTGCACCAGATTCTGGTCAATTGCTCTTCATTCCACATTTTTTAGGTAATTTCAAATCTAAACTTCATCACTTTCTTGGGTTTTATGGAACAATTTTTTCATTGTTGTGAAGAATAGTAGTTTTCTCTTGAACATTCTGTACTTCTGGGTTTTGTGTGAAAAGAAATTGCATCGGAAGAGGGACAAGTGAACGGTTGCCACACTGTTTGAACAGTGGAACGAGCAACTCTAAAAGGGCAACAATTCCAAGAAATTGATAAATCTCTTTTCTGTCTTTAGCATCTTTTAAGTTCTTGTCAAAATGGGGTTTAATCTTTTAATAAGTATTTATTTAATGTATATTTAATGTAAGTGTTTACTCCCTCTGTTTCACCCAAAAAATCAACGTTTGAAAAGTCTAATTATTAAAAAATATGTTTGTGTGATTGAATTTAGCTATAATTACAAATATACTTAAGCACAACTAAGATGATTATCACACAAGTGGAGGGTAAATGTAAAATATTATGAAAACTGTAAACATAATTTTTTAAAAGTGGACTCTGTAATGAAACATATCAAAATAGTATAATGAACTTTTCGCGAACGTACACAAGTGGAAGGTAAATGTGAAATATTATAAAAGCGTAAACATAATTTTTAAAAGTGGACTCAGTAATGAAACATCTCAAAATAGTATAATGAACTTTTCGCTCGGAAGAGGGAATATGTGTTAACGTGTATATTTTGACTTATTAAACGTGTATTCATTAAGTATTTGTTCGGTTTTCATTAGCATTCGGTTACCTAACAACCTTATCTGTTTAGCATTCGAAATGAGCTCTTAATGGATTCACTCCTTGAAGTATATTCGGTATTCAAAACAAAAATCGGTCTTACTCTTTCGTCCGGATAAATGTTCCTAGTAGATAAAATACGGGAATTAAGAAACTTAATTAATGATGTCAGAAATGTATTCTGACCATAATACCCATAAACATTAATTGAGTTCAACTACTTTAAATAATTGAGTTTGTTTGGGATGTGTTATATTAAATGAAGCTTTAAGGATATATTAGGAAGAATGGTAGAGAATAGGTAGATCAAAAGTCTTTAAGAACATTAGTTGTGGCATCCCAAAATAAAAAGTAGGAACATTTATCCGGGACAGAAGGAGTATTTGTTTAGCATTATGTCCTTGAAAAGAGAATTTTTTAGGCCGTTCTAAACAAAAATAATTTACTTTCTAATCTTTTCTTTTTAGATGTTACTTATACCATTCACCCTTGATTTGATTTCTATTTTATTTAGAGGTGGCAAATCGGTCTTATTTGGCTGACGTGATAACATCTCAACACAATAAGCCAAAACAAAAACGCGATACAATAAGCTTAACAGGCTTAAAGTTAAAGACCAGACACGACACGATAAAAACACTAAAAGCTCGACACGACATGATGGGCACTACTATTAGATTTACTGGAAATTGCTGGCCGGTACACTTTGAAAAGTTTTTATTCTCTCCAGTTCACCTTTTTTTTTAAACCGAAAAAAGACACTTTGAGAATTTTCTTCCTAAAATGCCCGTCTCTTTGATGATGAAAATTGACTTTTACAGCCCAGCTCCCACGCTTGAAAGCTTCATAATATTTAAATCTGAGAAATATAAATTCACAAAAGAAACGTGGAAACGAAAAAAAAAAATAGTCGAATTTTCATGCATAGAACACGAATTTGATCACAATTTGATCAAATTTAAATTTTCTGAGTTCATCTCGTTTTTCCTTGTTCTTGGGCTATTTTGACCACTTTAATCTATGTTTTAAGCTTCAAATTTGTTTAAAATCAATCACATACTGTTATCCTAACTTAGTACTACATTTATGCACAATTTTTCTACCAGAAAATACTATTTTTGAATTGGGCATCACGATATAAGGATGTGCACCGAATTGGGCATCGCGATATAGGGATGCTTCATCGCGATGCCGAGATGCCTCATCACGATGCCGGAATTCCTCATCGCGATGCCTTGATACCTGGGCAACGCAGTATACTGGGCAACGTCCCCGAAAGGTAAACGAAAATCAAGTCCCCTTCAGCGGTTGAAATTCAACGAAGCATCGTGATGCACAAAGTAGAGCATCGAGATGCACAAAGTGGAGCATCGCGATGCATAAAGTGAAGCATCGCTTTTTGTTTCTGTGAATAAACTGAAATAGATGGCTTGAGCAATAGCTCGCCTTAGCGAGCAACGGAAAGCTCACCCTAGCGAGCAACGGCAATTCAATTTTTTCAGTTGGCCCCCCTGCTCGCTAAGGCGTGCACCGATTGGTTCCCTAAGGCACGCTGTGATGATCGCGATGCACTAATTGTTGCATCGCGATGCCCCAATTTACAAAAGTGGTGCATCGCGATGCAAAAGTGGTGCATCGCGATACCTTGGTTGCTCATCGCCATGCCATGGTTGCTCATCGCGATGCCTTGGTTGCTCATCGCGATACCTTGGTTACTCATCACGATAATAACCCACGCGATGCCTTGGATTACTTATCGCGATGTCTTTGGTTACTGATGCGCGCGTGTTTTTCTTTCATTAATGACATAATCGTTTTTTCGCCCCAAAAATATATTTTTTAGTTTTTTAAAAAAGATGAGTGGACTGGAGTGATTACAAATATTTAAAAAGGGATTGACATGTAATTCACCCTTAGATTTATTTAGATTTTCTAGTTGAAATTGTAGATATTAAACCAAACAAATTCAGTTTGATCTTAAACCTAACAAATGAATATTAACATGATATACTCGAAATCAAACCAAACTGAACAGTCAAATTAAGAAAATTTTGGGATCACCTCAATGAGTTTTTTGTGATTGAATATTTGTGCATTAACCGAATCAATGAATTACACTTGTTACCGTATCTTCTCGCAATATACAAGAGTCTCATTGAGAAAATTGCTAACCCTATTCATAAAGACTCATGTATACATCATTCGGAAGAGTCTCCAAATTTTTAGTTGAAATAGTAGATATTAAACCAAACAAATTCAGTTTGATAGATCTTAAACCTAACAAATGAATATTAATATGATATACTCAAAATCAAACCAAACGAACAATCAAATTAAGAAAATTTTGGGAGGACTTATATAACATAAGGGAATAACAAAAAGACATCTGGAGGCCTACAAGAACCCAAGTACTCAATTAGAAATGGAGCTACCTTCCACTTTGAGATGATGGTTTCTTGATGCTTTCCGACTCAACTCTCGCTTGAAGAAATATCTTCTGGAGCTTGAAAATCTACAATCGAAGCTCAAAATGAGATTATGAGAAAAATAAAAAGGCTCTTAAATAATAATATTCATAATTTCCATAACATACTTCCGAAGGGATGCAATTTTGTGCAGAAGTATGTGAAAAATGTGAGAACTATTCTGAAATTTATACACTTCCTAAGCATGTAGGAAGTTGCTGTGAATTTTGCAAAAAATAACAAAGTGCTGCCGTGGCAATGTTCCATAACGACAGATTCGTAGCTGGAGAGGCCGGCAATTTCGGAAGGAGGGAGAGAAGGCTAAGAGGGTCGAGGGTTAGAGTTGGAGGTGGGTAATTGAGGAATTAGGGATTTGGAAGGGAAGGAAGAGATGGGTTTTATTGGATCGGATTGAGAAAAAGAAGATGAAGGGAAGAGGTTGGGGAGAGCGGAAGCCGTGGTTGGATCCCAGGAAAGAGGAGGAGGAAGGAGTCGTTGGATACGAAATAGAAACCGCAACTCGCACATGTGAATCAAAGCTTCAATCTTGGCCGTTAAAATTTAGTAATTCAGTAAATCCTGTCCAGTAGTTATCCCCAGTCAATTGCACATGTACGAACAACCTTGTATTGTATTATAGATGATGTAAGGGTGAATTACGGCCGGTCCTTTTAAATATTCGTAATCGCTTCAGTTTAGTTATTTTTTTAAAGCGAAAAAGGGATTTTAGGGGCAAAAAGATGATTATGCCATTAATAAAAGAAAAATACGCGCATATCAAGAACTCAAGGCTTCGCGTGAGTTAATCATCGTGATGAGCAATCAAGGCATCGCGATGAGCAACAAAGACATCGCAATAAGTAACTAAGGCATCGCGATAAGCAACAAAGGCATCGCGATGAGCAACCAAGGCACTGTTTAGCATACTGCGATTGGCGAATTAAAGACATCCCGATGTCCAATTTAATATAATATCAAAATCGATTAAATGGTTGTTTTTGGTTGGAAAATCTATATAACAATAACGCCGTTCACACGCTTACAATTGATAAAAGCTAATTACTGACCAAGATTTAAAGTTTTACCGAAATCCAACGGCCATGATTTAACTCAAATCTCACATGTGTGGACGGTTATCCCATTCTCACTCTCCCCAATCAAACCCACGTTCTCACTCGCAAGTCGCCTTCTTCTGCTTCTCCTTCTAGGCCGTCACTTCCCGTCGGACCTCCTCTCCCGCCGAGTCTCCTTCCCCATCTATCTCTCCTTCCTCATCCATTCCCCAGTTTCAATTCCTTCGTTTCGGATTGCTCATCATACGATCGAATCAATTACAAAACCCATCAATCAGAGAAATCGTTAACTGCCGGAATAGGATTGGGGATCGGTCTCTATACCTCTCTCTCCGTCTCTGGCATCTGTTACTCTCCGTCTACGGCATCTGTTTAAGCTCCGGCACGGTACGAAGGTTAGTCCCTGCTTTTGATTTAGTTTTTCTTTGCTTTGATTTTAAGAATTGGAAACTGTTGGGCATCAATTTGGACGATGAAAAGAAAGAATCATTGAATTTAAGTTTATCAGCTTACATATATAATAAAAGCTCATTACAAATTATCATGGTCAACGTTGATCAGAAGCTTTGTTGGAGCGGCACAATGGGCTGTCGTAAGGACAAAAAAACACAATAGAGAAGAAGTAAGACAATATTCACAATTATAACATAGTGATCAGAAGCTTTGTTGTGAGTTTTATCCCTTTTTTTTAAAGAGTTGGTTGTAATCCCTTCTTTTGGACCCCTCAAAGATAATATTCTGAAAACAAATTAAACTTTTTCTTTCTTATAAAAAGCTACCTAAAAATAAATTTATTGCTTGCAGAATTTTTTTATTTTATATTGTGGCAATAATGGGATATCCCCACAATGCACATAACATGAATTGAGTATCAAATCCATAAAAGGGAAAAGCCCTCATTTCTCTTTGCAGAGATGCATTTTTAACAAGCATGGAGACAGGGGCCTTGATTAGGACTTATAGGAAATTCAAGCGTCATTATTATTTAGAGACCGATACTAATGCCTCTATACCAGCACCAAATACAACCATTGAAAAAGTAGCACTATTGAGACCTTCCCAAGATGCCAAGACATTTAAGTACAGATCTTAACAACATTACTTAGTACTTACCCTTATCTTTCAGGAAAGTATTTATGCAAAATGTAACAGCAGAGCTTGAAATTATGACTTAGGTTGATAAATTGGGGTTGTCTACTGATGAGAAATTGAGGGAAAATCAAAGAATGGAACTTGAACTTGAGAAATGTAGGACCTTTTAACTATTGAAATTATGCATTATTTGTTGAGGGAGATATGATGTGGTCAGGTTCTTAAACACTGTGTAGAAAGCAGGGCTTTATGCTCAACTTAGAATTGGCCCTTATGTTTATGTAGAATGGAATTTTTGAGTTGAGAAATAATAATGAAACTGATCCCTCCAATATCACTATACAGAGAAATCATAGTACAAGCTAATGGAAAAAAGGGATGTTTGAATTAGAAAAGGAGGAGCACTGGACCAGAACATCTATTAACCTATATTTGCCTTGAAAATTTTGTAGGTTAGTGTAAAAGATTCTGTCTCCTTAGGCCTTCAATTGTTAAGGTTGTTAAATTGGGAAAGAGAGAGGGGAAGAAATGAATGAAACTACGAAATACGGAAAAATGGAAATATGTAAAGAATGTGAGCAATCCAGTTAGCCTTTTCTTTTTGGGCTTTGAAACTGTTGACATTGGCCAATATGACGATCAGGGTAAAAAAGTTTCTTTGGTTATAGCTGTTCTGGAAAGGTTTGGATTGTATATTTGAGATAGGCTTTGTAGTATGTTGAGGTTGGAATAACAGTTACTTCTGTTAAGTGTATCTCATTGGTGATGGAAAATTTGTATCAGAACTTCAAATAGATAAAAATGAACATGTGAAAATGCAACAGTGAAGGATGATGATACCTGAGGAAGTGGTGGAGGAGTTTTTGAAATTTTGGGAGCTAACATACTTGATCATAATTGTTTTTATGGTTAAGGCTGTCTTTGCCTCTTTGGGATGAAAGGTGTGATGGCTTCGTTACTGCTCCTTTCTGTAGTAGTTATAGATAGTGTTGATATGCATGTGGATCATGCTAACAAGTGCCCTAACAAAACATATTTTTGTGTTACTGAAACATTTGGAAATAAAAATAGCTATAGGACCCAAATTGACACTATTCCTAATGCAAAACAGCCTAAAACAGGAAATGGTCCATGTTAAGGAAAAAAAAAAACCCACAACAATCAACTAACATTTTTTTTTTTACACCCAAAAGGGAGCCTTGAAGAAATCATTTTGAGAATTAAGGTAATACCCTTGAACAATAATTAACAAAATGTCTATTATTTTTGCTTTTTAAGAAGGCGACATATACATCATTTGTTTGTTGATATTGGTCAACATTGGAGAAGAAAATTATTGATGTACCTCTAGAGTTGAACCAAGAGAAGTTATTGTTGGATCAGTTGCCGCCATTGCTGCTTCACAAAGCTTTACGGCCTTATGTAAGTCTTTTACGTGGCCCCACTTTGGTTGGTTAGGAAATCCTGGAGCATACAAGCACAATGGAAATCCTTCATTTTTTTTTTAAACCCAAACTAAAACACAAACTTTTTAGCACCTTTTTTCATTCTCCAGTACATATTAATTTTTTCATTTTGCAAATTTTTGGTAAGTTTAATTAAATGGTTTTGGGTAAAGGAAGAAGGGAGAGGTAGTGAAATCATGATTATAAGCTTTATTCATAGATACATTGGTGGACTTCAATTTTACTTTCCTTTTTTTTTTTCCAATTTTGATTGGTCAGTTGTTAATTGATGTTAAAAGATTTTAATTATTTCTTAATTCTTCATTAGTGACATAGACCAAAGAAAGTTATTGAATCTGATCTCATCCAATGCAATGTCAAAGTTTTACTTGCAGTTTGACATTACTTGGCGGTGTTGTAATTCTTAGTTTTGGGGAAAGATTTTGCTTCGTGTATCATTAATTTAATCAAGTTTAGTCATCTTTCGTGGTCGTCATGTTCGTAGGTTAATTAGTATCTACATTCTTATAGCTTCAATTGATCATGATAACCAATATTTTTTTTCATGCAAAATCCACATGGTTGTGGTGGTAATTCTTTTTGGTAGTTAAGTTGCAGTGCTACTTGATTTTGTTTTGTTTGGTTTTGAGGAATTCACTCCTCCTTCATAATTTTAAATTTATTTGGGTTTGTACAGATTTAGGCTCGGTGATACGTCTTTACCACCATAATTATGCATCACTTTAGAGGAACAACCACAAAAAATTCCAACTATTTTTATTTAAAAATTAAATTTGACTCCCTAATATTACATTGTTCATAGTAAATTTTTTTCTTTTTTTTTTTTTGGTGGGGTTAGGGGTTAAGGGGTTGGGGGTGGGTTAATGAAAATTGAAATTTTAGTGGAAGTCGTTAGAAAGCCTTAAAAATCACACATATACCTTTTATCCTCTCATTAGAAGGCCTTAAAATCACACATATACCTTTTACCCTCTCATTAATAAGCATTTTTTGAGAGGGGGTGTAAGGGTTGGCCATGTGTTAATGAAAATTGAAAATTGGAAATTTTAGTGGAAGCTGTTAGAAGGATTTAAAAATCACATACATTATTATTTTTTTTTGTGGGGTGTCTACAATTTTTAAAAATCTTTCAAATTAACCTTTCACTTAATTTGGGTTGTGTTTTTTGTTTAATTTTTATGTCTTATCTTCCTGTAATCGCCCATGGACCAACCTTCAAAGGTCTTTTACTTTTATCTAACACATAGTTTCGAATAGGTTCCCGCAACTCCGTTTGACACTCCACCTGCAACTCCAACTCCCCCTACACCTGCAACTCCAACTACACATACGACTATTATCTTAGATGATGATATTTGGGAGGATTCGAGTTTTCTAGAAGAAGCGGTAAGTTTTTTTTATATTTAAATTAATCAACTCCTATGCATAAAATATTGTTCAATGAATGTGTCTGACATCTTTTTTGTCTCACATGTAGGTGAAAGTAATGGATAAATGTATTGCAGCTCGCATTGCTAAACCAAACATTGTTGTGAAGGAAGAGCCTCCGAAAGAAGATTAAGTTTTTGTAATTGAGAAAATAATAAAATAATGTTGTTACATTTCAAATCATTTTTGTTTTACAATTTTAATATTTCATTATTAGTTTGCTTACAAAATAAATAAATTAATAATTCATTATTTTTTTGTCTTTCAGTATTTTCTCCGTTAGTGAACAACTCAAGAATCGAAAATTTGTTAGTTCTTTTCCGGTCATACTTATCAGTATGAGTTTGAATCAATCCATGCTCGGGGTTTTGTAGGAGTGACTGCTTAGAATATTAATTGAAGTCGACCCTACAAAACCCCGAACACGTATTGATCTAATCCCATACCGACACCGTGCCCTAGGCACGGGCACAAAACCTAGTTTATATACAAACATGGTATTGATTTCCTATAACAGTATGAGATTGATATTATACAAAATTTAAACTCAAATCATTAATTAAATTTCCAAAATCAATCAAAGAACATCTCCCTCTGTTTTCAGACAGCATACTGTCAAGCTCGATTTTGATCTCGAAAATAGTATTTTTTGGTAGAAAAATTGTATATAAATGTAGTACTAAGTTAGGATAACAATATGAGATTGATTTTAAACAAATTCAAAATTTAAAATAGAAATTAAAGTGGTCAAAATAGCTCAAAAATAAAGAAAAATAGAATAAACTTAAAAAATTTAAATTTGATTAAATTCGTATTTTATGCATGAAAATTAATACCTAAACATGGAAAAAGACTATATTAATAATATAAAATTATTTATATATTAATTTAAATCTCAAATAAGATGTAACGATATTGTTGATTACATTTCAAGAAGAAAATTTTTAAAGGAGGTTTACTATTAACACCACTTTTTCCTCTCAATACACCCATTTTCTCAATACACCCTCTCCACTAATTTCAAACTAACCTAATTTCTAAATACACCACCCAATATTTCCTATTTTACCCTTTCCCAAATATTCATTTCTCTAAACCTAACCCATCCAACCCCCACCCCCCAACCGCCCCCTTTCTCCTTCCTTCTTCTTCCCTTCCCTCCTCCTTCCAAAGAACCTCCATTCTTTCCCTCATTCCCTCTTTTTTTTTTCTTCATTCTAAACCTAACCCCCACACACACATGGCATGGTGGAACACCCCCATCTCCTCATTCTCCCTTCTTCCCTCTTTTTTTCTTCTCCACCCTCTTTGAAATCCTTGAAAAATCGACGGCCGAATTTTGCGATGAATGGGGGTTGTTCGGTGGCATTTTCCGAACATCACGGTGATGTTCGGAAAATGCCACCGAACAACCCCAATTGTTCTAGTTCATCCCGAACAAAAATCGCCTACGGAATTTTTCAAGGGGCGGGTAGAGGGAAAGAAGGAAAGAAGGAGAGGGGAGGGAAGAAGGAAAGAAAGGGAAAAAAATGGGGAAAGAACGGATCGTTTGAAAGAAGGAAAGGGGGTTTAATGGGGAAGGGTTCGGGAGGAGGTTTACTGGAGAGAGAAAGGGGAGGGGTGGGGAAGAAGAAAGGAAAAAAAAAAAAAGGGTAAATGGTGTATTTAGAGATTTAAGTGGTGTTTGAATATTTGGGTTGGTGTATTTAGTAAAAGAAGGGTATTTATGTCTAATAATATAATGATATTTTTATAATTTAATTGAGGGGTGTATTAATAGGAATTGGTGCGTTAATAGTAACCCTCTTTTTAAAGTGACTGACCCAATTTCCTGACGTAATAGCTGTCTTTCTGGGCTTTCGGTTGAGGTAGAAAACTGATGATAGTAGCAGTTAGCTCTTCCCGGGGCATATCTTTACTATGCATTGAAAGTCAGTCGCATCATCACATCTTCCGGCTGCACTCGTCGCCTATAAAGACTAAGAACCATTTCGAATCCATGCTTTTCCCTTCTCCCACCGTCTAAATGATCTTTGGGGATCGCATCCAGGTATCCTACCTTGCTCATTCTTTCTATGAGCTCTAATTGAAGACCGGCGATTGAAGATATATTGAAGTGGCGTCGGCATATCTTTTAGGGCGACCCCGCATCCAACAACTCCTTAAACTCCTAGTTCACAAAATGAAATTATTAATCGGACCCAGAGACTTCTAGATCGTGGCCGGCGAACCCAATTGCCGATGTTCCATCTCAGAAAGAAATTTGAGTTTTCCGGCAAAATTGCCATTATCTCTCCCAGTCTACATCATCTGTTTCCGCCATTACCTTGCGGCACTCTCTCCCTCTTAACACCATGAGAGTTCGTTCTAGAAGATTAATTATTTCTCCATCGCGTCTCCTCATTTTCATTTTCCTTGTAAGTTTTCCAATCTTTCACTATAAAAATTTGCTACCTTCAAGTTTTTTTCTGGTTATATTTTGTTTACTGTATTAGATCTCTCCTGCTCGTATTTGTTTAACATTTTTTTTTTGTTTTGAATTTCGAAATCTTAACTGTTCAATTAACAATAATTGGGGCTTATTTATAATGCTTGATGCTGATAATGCAATGTGTATTGCTTGATTACTTTATTCGATTAGGGATGATATTGAAATAAATCCAACCTATTGTAAATTGGAGTAGTCTTTATAAAATTTTCTCAAAATGGCTTAAAAGGCTATGGACTTCTTTTTTGATAATTTATGAATGGGGTACGACTCCAAAATTATATGTAACATCCGTTGCTATTTGTTTGGTTTTATCTTAAATAGCTACTTTAGGAGTACATGTCACGTAAATGTGACCTTCTAAATTGACAGCTATGACTCATGATGCTTACTTGACGAGGTTTTGTAAACAAGTGACTATGACTCAAGTTTCCTTTTTTTTTTTTTTTTTTTTTGTGAAAAATGGCTTAATCATGCATTACCTTTTGCCTCTTTATGATTATCTTATATTACTAAATTTAGTTCACTTGCTGCATTGACACAGGTCATGATTCATATTGCATTAGTTGGGGCAGATATATCAGCTACTTTAACAGCGTAAGATCACTGCTTGTCTATGTTTTTGAGAAAATTGAACTTAAACATTACCAGGAAAAGAAAAAGCAATCATATTGGTGACAGATGTATTTGTAGTACTGCCACCAATTTTTCATGCGATTGCCAATATTACTACGTTGTATCATGCTTTCTTTTCTATTTCTTTCAGTCAAAGAGAGCGCAAAGGAGATTGGCCCTTGTTTGATTGTCCCCAATGTATTGACAAAAAGGTTCCGTTCTTATCTTTTTTTTAGATCCATTACATTCCTCTCATCTATAAGACTATTGATACAGTTTTAATGTTTTATGTCTCCACTTTGTCATACATCATACAGTATTTGGATATTTCATTACTCACAGTAAGAACCTACTTCATATTTAGAAAATGTGCATACCAGTTTATTGGGACCAAGGCTGAGTTGAGTTTGCATATTCTAGTAATATATCCAAAGTCTGATGCATTTAATATTTAATAAGAAAATTATAGAGCAACAGAATTCATCTAGAGACTTGGTTTACAGCAAGGGTTTAAGGTGTTGCACAGTACAATCTAGCAATGCATTGGTATATGTATTGTACAAACACTTAAATGCTCGATGATACCAATTTGGTGAATGAATTCTATTGCTCTAGCATTATCCTTTTGATATGTGTTTCAGTCCCCTTCATCTGCATCATTTTTCGGCCTTCAGGTTTCTGGTTATGCTCAAGTTTGTTCCATGTTAACAGGAAGCAATTGCTCATTTTTTCAGTTTCATTTTGATTGTTCCGTTTTCTGCAATAGGAGGTGGGATGTTATGATAGCAGCATTAATATAAAGCTTAAAATTTGACTTATAATATTGGAAATTATGAGGTGAAATGTTAACCACTTTGTGACCTGTCTGGTGACCTTCAGTTTTGCTTATTCAATTGTATCATCTGCTAGCAGTCACTTTTATTTTTTTCTCCACACTATTTTGTTGTTATGCTGTAAATTTTTGCACTTATCTGATTGAAAAGATGGCTGACAGGAACAAGGTTACACGAAATCTGCTGCCACAGCTGGCAATCATCCAAATGAGAAGGTAGTCAGTTCTTTTTTGTTCCTGATAGTGAATATCAGTACAATAATGCTTTCGCCCATCCTATTCATGCAGGATATTGATATAATAGTGACATACACGGACACTTCTGGTGCTGTTCGAATTAGGAATGTGAAATCTAAGGACTTGTCTGCTTCCTGGGTCTGGAAAGACCCTATCAATGATAATCATGAACAGACAGGGTATTCAAAGGTATATACTTTTATGCTTCATTTTGGAAATTGAATCTGCTAATTTTTTCTTGTTCAAGTAGTTGACATTCCAAATGTTTGGATTTTGACAGTGGGTTGCAATTGTCTTCGTTTGTTTTATACTCAGACACAAGAAGATCCAATTCAGCCTGAAATAAGAGTTGAAAACAGTAATACACAGTCTACTGATGAACATTCAGCTGATTCATTAGCCGATGGTGAACTGTCACATGAAGAAATATCTCCTGTCCACCCAGCAAAGCTCAAGCGGCGGGTGAGATATCAAAGTTTTTATTTTGTATTTTTAGGTTTTTAGATACAATGTTGATCTTGAGATCATGACTATTTCTTGCACTTTAGAGGTTGCGCCAGGAAAGAAGGGATCGTCGTGCTGCGGAGCTAATGAAACAAGACAAGGATATTGAGATTCAGATACAAGCAGCTGCTATTGAACGAGCTAAAGAGCTTGACATCAGTGTCAAGGGTAAATATGGTATTTGGAGAAAAGAATATGAAAATCCAAATTCTGATTCTACTTTGAAACTTATGCGTGATCAGATCATAATGGCAAAAGCTTATGCAAGCATTGCCAAAGCTAAGAATGCAAGTGGTCTCCATGATTCTCTAATTAAGCATTCCAGAAAAAGTCAAAATGCAATTGGGGAAGCAACTTCTGATGGTGAACTTGGGCCAAGGTATGTGCTACGTTAATGTTATTTTGTATAGTAAGTGTATGAGCTGAATTTTGGTTCTTATTCAAAGTTTCTTTGTCTTATTAATTCAGTGCACTTGATCAAGCAAAAGAAATGGGTCATATATTGTCTTTAGCAAAGGACCAGTTTTATGATTGTATCGTAGTAGCAAGAAAGTTAAGGGCCATGCTTCAGTCAGCAGAAGCGAATGTTAATGCGCAGAAGAAAAAGAGTGGCTTCTTGATACAGCTAGCCGCAAAAACAGTACCCAAGCCTTTGCATTGCCTTCCTCTAGTGCTCACAACAGACTTTTACCTTCAGGGTGATGAACACAAGGAGTTTCCAAACAGCAAGAATCTTGAGGATTCTTCTCTTTACCATTATGCCATATTTTCTGATAACGTTCTTGCTACATCCGTTGTTGTGAATTCGACTGTACTACATGCAAAGGAGCCTGAAAAACATGTTTTCCATATTGTGACGGATAAATTGAACTTTGCAGCAATGAAAATGTGGTTTCTTACCAATCCTCCTGGAAGTGCTACAATCCAAGTTCAGAATGTAGATAATTTCCCATGGCTGAATGCTTCTTATTGTCCTGTTCTACGGCAGCTCGAATCAGCCCGAATGAAAGAATATTACTTTAAGGCACATCAAACATCTTCTTTTACTGTTGGGTCTGACAACCTCAAGTATAGGAATCCGAAGTATTTATCCATGTTGAATCACTTGAGGTTCTACCTTCCTGAAGTTTACCCGAAGCTGGATAAAATCCTGTTTCTGGATGATGACATTGTGGTTCAAAAGGATCTGACACCTTTATGGTCTGTCGATCTGCAAGGGATGGTGAATGGTGCAGTGGAGACCTGCAAGGAGAGCTTCCATAGGTTTGACAAATATTTAAACTTTTCTAACCCAAAGATCTTCCAGAATTTTGAGCCAAATGCATGTGGTTGGGCATATGGCATGAATATGTTTGATCTGAAGGAGTGGATAAAGCGCGACATTACTGGAATATATCACCGTTGGCAAGATATGGTAAGAGAATATCTCCTTCCCAATTTCACTTTCAATTGGTATCACCAAAAGCTAAGTGAACTTTTCATTTTTCCGTGTATCTTATCATGCATGGGTAAACATGTAGTGATTTATAAATGATCTGATAAAATTTGACATGCACTTCACTTTCTGAACCTATTTGCATCTTTCTTGAATTTATTGCATTTATTGGCTGCCACATGTTTGTGTGCCAACTTTTTGTGAATCTGGTTTGTCTGTGAGTATTTTAATCAGATTGGATGAGCGCCTATTAATGATTTAATGTCAACATCTAATCATTTCTTGTCAGCTTAACTAAATATTATGGTTTTGTTCAGGATTTTCTTTTTTTGCTTGCTTTTAAGTTCATTAGTCGAATGGATCTTGCGATGAAAAAAAAAACTTTAAAACTTCAAAACTGAAGTATCTTATATTGTAACGTGGAGCTTGGATATGTCCTCTTGTTTCACATTTATTGAGTGAACCGGAGATCACTGGGCTACTAGATTAAGAAGGCTTTGTAACAGAACAATCCCACGCCTTCCTTTTTCTTTCCTTTTAAATGTAGGGGTAGAGGTTCGTAATTTGTTATGGGACTTGTCTGATTCATTCCCTTCTCTCTACTTGATGAAAAATTTCACGTGTACGTTCCCAAACTAGTTTTCCATACTGTAGATTTCTGCCATTATTCTATTGTGTGTGTGTTCATATCCATTGTCTCACGGTTTGGTTTTATGGAAAGTTGATCAAGTATAACGCATTAGGCTTTCAGCTTTGATTATGGAAAAATCTCTTGCTTTTTTTCCCTCAATCTTCAAATCAAACTTCATTATTATTTAACTTCTGATGGGAGCAACATTGTTTTGCAGAATGAGGACAGAACTCTTTGGAAACTTGGCACACTGCCTCCCGGACTGATAACTTTCTATAACCTGACGCATCCACTTGATCGGGGCTGGCATGTCTTGGGACTTGGGTATGATCCTGCGCTTAACCAAACACAAATAGAGAATGCCGCGGTTGTCCATTACAATGGGAATTACAAGCCATGGTTGGATCTTGCAATTGCAAAGTATAAGACTTATTGGTCTAGATATGTCATGTTTGATAATCCATATCTTCAACTTTGCAACATTAATAGTGTAATGTTCTCTTAATCTCTCTCTCTCTCTCTCTCTCTCTCATGTAACATTTTTACACTTGTTTCCGTTTTAATATTTATTTGAAACTAAAATAGAAAACCGAGAAAGAAGGCATAAAGTATTGGGTTTCTCTCTATGTATCTTTGAATGCCAATACGTGGAGCGTTTCATTTTCTAACCATTTTATCGGGTTCAAAACTTTCCCACTGGGTTTCAAGAATCAAAGAATCATGAGTCTGTGAGAGAAGAGGTATTCTCCCACTACTGCAAAATGAACCTAAGGATTTGTTTGTTTCATGAAAAATAATTTTAAAATATTGAAAAATGAGTCAATCATAAAAAATTCTGCAAGTCGATGAAAAATGTGGTCATTTTGCTAGAAAAAATGATGTACCGATCAATCTGTCCACAAATCATTCTTTGCCCTTGTAACAACGGCAATAAAGACCACTTATATTTTCAAAAAGTTTGAAGCAATAATATTCTTTCTAAAAATTATTTCCTTTCTTAGTTCTAATTACAATATAAGTGTAGACTAAATATGAAAAATTATGAAAATTATATTCATAATTTTTAAAAATTGAGTGCCATTTCCGGGATTTAGACGGAATCACAAAAACAAGAAGATAATAATAAAAAAAAAAGGTTAAATAATTGATAAAAAAAAAGGGCTCGCGCATACTTGCCGCGTGTGAAGTTAAGTTAACCGGGCACGACAGTCAACTAACTTTGACTGTTCACCTCGAGTGTACGTAGGCTCGTTCTTGAACTCAAAACTCTAAATTCTTCGTTCACTACTCCCAAAAAAATGAAAATGTTACAAGTGAAGAAACCGATTACAGTCTATGAAATGAACTGGGTTCCTTCGTTGCCTCTTCTCTTTGTACTAACATTACAGGTACGAATTCTTTAGCTCAATTCTAGTGCAGTGCTGTCACAATCTCGATATCTTACTTTGATAAATTTATTTTTTCAGGTGTTTTTATTTGCATCATTAATCAGTGCAGAAAATGGAGATATCCATTTTGATTTGATTTCGAATTCCCCTAGTGGGTATGCTTACTTGAGTCTTGCGAATTCCCTAATTTGATTTTGAGACAGTTTACTGAAGTTGGTTTTTTTTTTGTGGGTAGCCCTGTTTGTAATTTTATTGTATTCCCTATATCATTTTATGTCAAGAATTGGAATTTATTGTTGGGCATTGCTTGGATGATTTTTTGCTTAAAGATTAGTGATGGTGTTTGATAACTCGTTCAAGTAGTATTTATTACTTCCTTCATTCTGATCAAAGAGGTCACGATCTGAAAA
Organism: Platycodon grandiflorus; assembly: GCA_016624345.1. Lineage (NCBI taxonomy): Eukaryota > Viridiplantae > Streptophyta > Magnoliopsida > Asterales > Campanulaceae > Platycodon > Platycodon grandiflorus. The sequence continues at coordinate 2,318,363 of CM028368.1, forward strand.
AGTTTAAAAATTAAAGGATATATTAGGATTCTTTGAGTTGCTTATAGTTAGAAAAATTGCTTATGCTTGAGCTTACCCTATATCAGTTGAAAGGGTAGGGTTGTTAGCATAATTTTTTAAAGTGCACTGCTTTAAATGGAACATTTTAAAATAGAATAGTTAGACTCTTTGGACGAAGGGAACATTAAACTACAGAATGAGTTAAGTACTTATTAAACATATCTTGCCAATCACCTATAATGCCAAAACAAAAGTCACTGAATTGCTTTCAAGTGATTGAGACTTTATATTAGTTTATCACTTAAAATATTGTTTCTAGACAATGTATTTGTGTTAGTATTAATCTTACACCATATCTGCAATCATTTATTTGCTAATTTCCTTATTTTTATATCACCACTCAAAATATTCAAATTCATTCGATAATTAGGATTTTATGCTTAAATTTTAGTTTTATCAAATTACACCCATGGGTAGACAAAATTTACTAACCAACTTTCATTCTTTTTTTCCCAGCCACTGGGCTACATGCTTCCTTTTTGTGTGGGGATATTTTTTTTTTATCATTTTCATGATCCTAAGCATGGTCTAGCCACTTAAGCTCTTGTCACACCTTGGTTTCTCATTTACTGTAATGGCCTTGCTGTTTGTCGACTGTGATATCTGGAAATGCATCTAACTTGGTGACTATTATTTCATTTGATCCCTTCATTTTCCTAAAAGATTAAACTTTTTTCTACGAGTTGATTATATATGTGTCAACTGGGAGTGATTTTCTGCTCAGGGAAAGACATTCTAGCAATTACTGTGCAATGTATGATATATGTGGAGAAAGAAGTGATGGAAAAGTTTTGAATTGCCCTTATGGTTCCCCTGCTGTGAAGGTATATATGGATGATATGTCTAGCTGCTAATTACAAAAACAATCTGTTTCTGACCAATCATGTTTTTCTCATTTTTTAATTCATCTTAATCAAGTTTCTATAATCTGCTGTACATTTGAATGCATGACATTTACAGCCTGATGACCTCTTTTCTGCAAAAGTTCAAAGTTTGTGCCCAACAATAAGTGGGAATGTTTGCTGCACCGAGGCTCAGTTTGATACCCTACGGGCACAAGTTCAACAAGTGAGGATCACCCCTTCCCCCTCCTCTTTTTCTACTCTATTTAAACTCCAAGCTGTAATTAGGTTTTGGTTTTGTTCTGTAAGAAATTTAGTGTCTTTAACGATCAGCATGAAGTTTCCAGGATCATGTAATGAAAGAGAGAGGCTCTGATTCTGGATCATCTGTGGGCCTGTTTAGCTAAAATAGTCTTACTTTGTTCGTGCTCACTGGATGAAACATTATGAAAGCTACTACAAGTTTTATTTAGAATTTGTTTCGATGTCAGGAATCATAAGCTGTATAATGCTTCTTAGAAAATTATGGTAACATGAAGTGAATAAAATAAGTACGAAAATTTATTTTTCTAAATGTGTTTGGTTGACAAGAAAGCTTGGGTAAGTGGAGTCTTAAGCTTTCTAGCAATGCAAAATCCTGTTAAAAATGCAGGAACTGATTTGCAGGAAAACGGTTGTGGTTGGTCCCACACTTCTAAGTGACATCCATATGTAAAATTGGTCAGGATAACCTTTCCCCATTCGCTCCTTTTCTCTCTCGCATCATTCAGGAAAAATGTGCATCTACTTTCTTTTTGGGATGTCAGTAGAAAGTGGGATCCGCAATAACTATTTCCAACATTTAAACGGAGCCTAATCAGAATGATCTTGGTTTACTTAAATTTTTGTTCTTTATCTTCTTTCTTTCCTAACTGTTTAGCAGGGTTTAACAATAACCAGTTTTAGGCTGCCATAAAAAACATGCTCTGTTCTTTATCAGTATTGTTACCGGGGAATTCTTATGATCCTGAGGGACTCGTTTTTACTATGTCGAATTTGTTCAAGTTGACTTGGCAGTGCAACTGGCTGTTGATGTAACAAATATTTAAGATTGATGGTCAAATTATCTTTTGATTTCTGTAAGGTTTGAGCATAACCATATGGGAGAGATATGGTAATGCATACAGGCAATAAGCTTTTGGCTCTTGGCACAGATTTTCGTGTTACGCTTTCTGTCGATGACCTAAACTATTTCAACTTGGTGAATGGTAATTTTGGTATAAGTTAAGTGGAAAAAGGACTCCTACAACAAATGGTAGAACAATAATCAACCTTCTTGCAGATCAAAATTGAAAAAGAATAAAAAAAAAAAAAAGGAAAAGGGGACCATATTAGTGCAACTGAAAAGTACATTTTTGAACAATTAACTGATCTTGAGCTAATCTCTATGTCTACATAATGAGAACTTTAGAGGCCACGAGCAGTGAGCAGATACTTGTTCAATTTTTGGAGGCATGGACCTTCGTTTTTTGAAGTACAAATTGCACATACTTATATATGGATATATTCTCGGTACAGGATCTATTTACTTGCTTATTAAGTTTACTTCGAGGTTTATGGATTTATTTGTGCTGCAATCGGGATCGCTAATGGGAGTATATTTGTATATTTTGATAGTGAATCTTGTGATCCTGCACGGAGAAAATCTAATCAAGCTGTAGGTGTTTCCCTACTGTAACCAGTCCGTTAGTGAGTTGTACCCTTGACAAAGTTATCATGAATGTAGAAATCTAATCAATCTTGTCATGCTGCGTACTTGAAATATTTTTCTGTCTAATCTTTGGAAGGTCTCATGAAGATAACATTTTACTTTATTTTTCTTCTGCTGATGGTATTTGCAGAATCATTAATAGATCTCTTCTTTTTGCAAGGCTGTACCTTTCCTTGTTGGCTGCCCAGCTTGCTTAAGGAACTTCTTAAATCTTTTCTGTGAGCTCTCTTGCTCCCCCAAACAAAGTCTGTTCATCAATGTCTCTTCTGTTTCAGAGGTCAGTTATACTGCTGTGATCCATAAAGCTTGTAATGTAAATGTTATTTGTATTGGAGGATTGAGAGATATTTCATGTTTTTTTCTCTTTTTGACGTGAAACCATTTTATGTTTCTTAATTCAATATTTAATCACCAAAAAGGGACAGAAAGTTACCTGAAACAACTTAGTGATGCATCAGGACGGCCTATGAGATCCACACTCAAGTGTTGTTCAGCAAAGACTATTGAGATCCACACTCCATAGGGAGGGATGCAACATAAGAACCAAAGTCTTCCAGCTTAGGAGAAGTGGAGAACCAATGTTCATTAACGAAAACCTCATTACAATGATATAATTACATAAATTTATAATCCTAAGAAGCTAAGATTAATTTTATGAGTTTACTAAAATACCCCTAAACTCCTTAAATACAAAATAATCCAAAAAATGCATACATTGCATCACCACATTAGTTAAGCGTACTGGTTCCTGCATCACCTGGTTTCTGAAATTTAAAAGCATAATCCGACAAGAGGTTATATTGAGATCCTGAGGCATTCAGGAGGTTCAATTTCATGAATTTTTAATTATATATTGTTAAAGCTGAGGTTTTAGATGGGCAGGTAACTTTATATGGTATCAGTGTAGTCTTGGGTGAGTGTCATCCCGCCTTCATTTGTTTTCTGACATGAGTGTCCATGCTGCCATCACAATGCAACTTTGTGTCTTTATGGTTTTCTTATTCTTTCGTCTCTTCAGGATTATAGGGTTTAAATTTTATTTATTCATTATCATGTGATATAGGGATGCAACTACTGTGAAGTGAGTATTATTTCTTATTTATAATAACAAGCACCATTTTCAATTAAATGTGTTTCAGGTAAAGGACAACCTAACTGTGGGCGGAATTGACTTTTTTCTCAGTGATACTTTTGGTGAAGGATTATATGATTCCTGCAAGGATGTTAAATTTGGTACTATGAATACAAGGGCCATCGAATTTGTTGGTGGCGGTGCTAAAAGTTATAAAGGTGATGATTGCTTTTGAAAGTCTATCCAAGTATACAAAGTCAGCGAGTAATAATTAATAATTTTTGGAGATTGCAACTTTATTGCGTACTAGTGTACTACATATGTGAATTGAGTATAATACTCTGTAATAACTTAGCACGGATCTTTATTTTCACAAACATTTCCTAAATGCATGCATTGGGAATCATATTGTTAACAAGAAGATTATGCAGATATCCATCTATTCCAGCCCTTCTAGTAAATTTACATATTAACCTATCTGGAAATCAGTGTTTTTGTTTTAATTACTAAAACCGAGATTTACTTGGGAATGACGGTCTCTATTGAAAAATTACGTGGTTAAGAAATTGTTCTAAAATGTGACCCATTTCCTACTTTTTCTGTTTAGTCTTTAGAAGATTAGTTTCTTTACCAGGGTCCAGGATATATCATGGATGGACCATGAAGGAAAAAGTGTGGGTAAATAGATACAAAAGAGGATAACGAGTTTTGTGATTTATAGATGAATGAAATGTGAAGAGCACTGCAGAAGAAAATTATTTGGAAAACCATATCAGAAAATGAATGACTTGCGACTGTTAAAGGAAAGTAAAACTATAGTACCAAAAAAAAGAAGTATTATCTTTGAGATCCACTTTCAGTTGGTAGATAAGTGTTTGGTTCTCTTTCCAGAATCAATCAAGTATTACAAAAGTCGGAAGTGTTAGAGATATACAAGAAAACACGAATTACATAACAAAACAGGGATTTTAAGAAAGTAAAATTTTCTATAATATGAAATCTGGAAGTTGGCTCACCCATTCCAGCTGAGTAGGACAGAAATAGATGTGCAACTTATAGACTTTCAGTCAATGTCAAAGTTGGATCTTGGAACTTCTATAATATGAATAATCCATTGAGTAAAATCCTCTAAATAAGACAAATGACCTAATAGCTTATTCCAGGAATAGTTCAAAAAGTCTTTTGAGTTTTGAACAAAATTCTTCACTTTGCTTGATAGTAGTCCCACCATGGAGCAGTGCTCAAAGCTTTTTCAGAAGGCTATGAGAATCCTCCGTGAATAGTGCTGATAAGTATTTAACTATGTATGTAACTCATTTTGACAAGCAAAATGTTGAGGCTTGAAATTAATTTCTAGATACTTGTAGAATCTGATTATGGTTTTGAATTATGAATTGTAGTCTGGAATTCACTTTTTATCACATAGGCTGCAAGTGCAGCAACTTTATCACCGAGGAGCATGTTATTCAAGTTGTCTAGTTTAAGCACTGCACAGTCAAGAAAGTTGTTTGCAGCTGCTATTTGCCAAGGAATAATGATCTTTTTGCGGTCTTCTTTGTAGAATGGCTTGCATTTATTGGTCAACGGGCAGACCTGGGTTTGCCTGGTTCTCCCTATGCCATCAATTTTCAGCCAAGTGTTCCAAAGTCATCTGGAATGGAGCTTATGAATTTGTCTATTTATTCATGTGGTGACACATCATTGGGCTGCTCGTGTGGCGATTGCCCTTCGGCTTCAGCATGCTCCATTCCTGGACCTCCTTCTCCACCTAAAAGTGATTCTTGCTTGATCAGAATTGGGTCTATTAAGGTTGTAGTTAGTAAACACAGATTATCATTGTATGTTTTTCTGCACTGCTGATTGATGTGTTCTTTGGGTGCCTATTTATTGAGGACTGAAGGGGATCATGAAAACAATACATCTTGGTAATATTATCTTTTCAATATTTTCATTGACTTGGCAATGTTGTCTGATGCTTGCAGATCAGATGCATCGATTTTTCTTTATCAATATTGTACATTGTTTTGGTTTCTACATTTTTTGGATGGGCTTTGTTTCATCGGAATGGAGAAAGGAGGAGATCTGGATCTAGCATGTCACCATCGAATACTTTGGATGGAGGTGAAATCAATGATGGTTACCTAGCAATGGATGAGACTAAGGTGCTTTTAACTTCTATATTGCATGACAAGCATTGATTTCTAATCCTTCCTTTTGATTGGCCAGTATTGTAGCTCAATATGTCATTGACAACTAGGGTCACATGGGGCTCTTGGTACTGAGGACTGTGATGAGCGATGTATGAAGATCATGCCATTTAAAACCTCTAGGAGATATTTTTATTTACTTGAGAATTGTTGAAAGACCAGTAGATGAGCTATCACACTATGGTGGTGGAGCAGATTGGGGTGCTTGCATTTTGCATGGTGGTGGTCCAAAAGAAGTGAGGTGAGGCAGCATGGTTGCTGCAGCTGGATTGGATTATGCCTGGTCCCTTGTAGTAGCTTAATTTTATTTGTTTCTATTGCAAGTTCTTCCATTTTATGAACATATTCATGAAGGCGGGTAAGGCTGCGTACGTTAGACCCTTCCCAGACTCACAATGGGGGAGGCTTGTACTTGTTACAAGTTTGACATGACTTGGAATGGCTGGGATTCTCTTATCACTGACTGTCCTTTGCTAAAACTAGGAAAGTTATCTACGGGGTTTTTGACTTGTTTACGCTTCAAGTTTGCTTCTTGGTTGGGGATGGCTCTCACGTTCGACTCTGGGAAGATACTTGGTTTGAGTGTGCTCCTTTCTCCATTCTTTATCCCAGGCTATTTCGTTTATCACCCCTTCGTGATGCGCCTGTGTTATCTTCTGTGAAGGAGATAGTGTCCCTTGGCATTTTCATTTTTCCTGAAACCTTATTGATTAAGTTCTTTTATCTTGTAGCCCTCCTTCATCCAATTCTTAATTTTTATCTGTCCAAGAGTAATCGTGGGGATTAGACGGATTCAGAGTTTTGACCCCTAACAGGGATTAGTAATCGTGTTGCTTAGATGATTTGGAATTTTAATCCCCAACGGGCATTTTCCCTCTAGATCTGAGCTTACGTCTTTCGTTGTTTTCCCTGTTGTGGTTTCCATTTGGAAACTGAGGTTCTACTTATGTGAAAGGATTTTGTTTGGGCTCCAGTGCATAATACACTTAAGACCACTGACTTGTTGCAGGTTTGCTTGCATTATAAGACTATCTCCCCCAACATGTGTGTTCTTTGCAGGCAATATGGCAAATCACATCATACCTATTTGGCATTTGGCATTATTCTTTCACCTGGAAGGGGTGGTTGTGGTTTGGAGGAGTAATCTGTTTCATGCCCTTGACTGAGATAAAGATACAAAGACCTTATGGATTGGAATGTTTGCTATGTTATAAAGCATTTGGAGAGAGGGGAATTTCAGGGGCTATATCAATCATTCTTTGCTTGTACTTGCTGAAAGATCCTTATCCAGATTTTTTGTGGGTTTTGGCTATGGTGGCTTTTCAGGGGGGTTGCTATTTTGGATTTGTGTACTGTTTCCTGCTGATGTTTTGCCTTATTTTCTTTGTAATTTATGTTTTTCCACTAGCGTTGAGTGAAGTTCTTTCCCACTTGTGTAGATTCATTTCTCTTTGAGAGTGAAACTTCTTTTATACCAAAAAGAATTGTTTTTACTTTCATAGGTGTCTTCATACTGTAACATCTTTAGTTTTAAAATTTTCAGGTGCTTCAAATGGATTCTAAGGGGACCAACAGTGTCCAACTATCTACTGTTCAGCTTCACATGTCACTTTTTTTCAGGTCAGTGCAAATTTTTGATTGCCTTGGGCTTGTTTTCACCTTTTGTAGGTAGTAATCTGTGGTGGGTGATACTTCTATATTGTTTCCAGGAGATATGGTTCATGGGTTGCGAGAAATCCAGCTCTTGTTCTGTGTTTGTCACTCGCAGTTGTTGTTATACTTTGTGTAGGTCTAATCCGTTTTGAAGTTGAAACACGTCCCGAAAAGGTACCATATTTCCTTCTCATTTTTTTTTCCAGTAAACATTACTGAAATATTTCTTTTCGTCGATATTCAGTTTACCGAAGTGAAGCTATTAGTTTTGCTACTCCCTCTGTTCCTAAAAAAGATTCCATCATTCCTTTTTAGGCCGTTCCAAAAAAAGTGTCCACTTTCTAATGTTTCTTTTTTTGGATGTTACTTTTACCATTTTACCCTTGATTTGATTCCTACTTTAATTGATGATCCACTCTCATACGGGCATCTTTGGATGACACACAAAATCCTAATATTTATATTATCACTTAGTTTTTCTTAATCTGTGCAGAGTCAAACATGACTCTTATTTTGGAACGAAGGGAGTATATTTTTCTGCCCTGGTCATAGATATTCATTGATTTGGTTCCGCTTGCAATATTGCACAAATATGCGTGAAATAATCATGATCAAATAGTCCCATGACATTTTAAGTGCGTCCCCCCCCCACCCCCCACAAAAAAAGAAAGAAAGAAAAAAGGTACTGGATAGAACGTCTGACAGTTGTTTATGCCGGAGGCTGCGGGAGTACCTTACTTCCTTACACTTATTGCCACTTTACTTCTGTCTCCATGGACAAATCCAAGTGGAAGTATTTTGTAATGATACTGATGTGGAAGGCCTAAAGATCATAAGGAGGACTAATCAGAATGGACTTCAATTAATTTTTGGTTATTATGTATTATTGTTTAGAGATAAATCGATTGTAATTAGTTTGTTATTGGTTTATTAAAATAATTATTAATTTAAGGATATTTTTGGTCTTTTGGTTTATTAGGGTTTTATCTAAAATATTCCTGGTAGAATTAGGGTTTAGTTAGTGCCATGTATATTGATGTAATCTCTTGTTATTAATCAGAGTTGAATATTACTGAGAAGAGGCTTGTGAGCATTTGTGTGTTCCTACCTATCCTTTGCTAGGGTTTGGTTCCCCCCCCTTCTTCTGATAGTCTGCGGATTAGTGGATCCTTGCTAAGAAAACACAAATCAGTTTTTTTGCATCGTACAACGTTCTTGTTTGTTGCACAACCTTAGAACGGGATTTCCGTATTCCGTCCTGCATCACATACTTTATTCCATAATCAGAGCCAAGATGTTAAATTTTTTTATTGCTACCAAAGAAATACCTTTTATGAAAAGAAGTCAATCTGGTAGATTTTTATATCTAGGCCATCTAGAATCTACATAACTCGTCACCACCAGTGCTACGGTTCACAGCTTTCAGATGACATCTATCTTGAGATATGCTGATGGTACTTGGGATTATTTTGATTATTGTGGGTTGTTTTGCTGAGATTTGTGAAAATCTGTATGTTACCGGTATTATCATTGTTAAGATCCTTAATGTTTATTGAAGAATTGTTTCGTATATTTGAACTCCGTCAAATTTACAAGTTTTTCATCCAACTCTATTCTAGGATGTTATTAAGATATGATTGATCTGCTTAATTTTATAAAAGTTTGAATTTAACTATTGCAGCTCTGGGTAGGTCCTGGGAGTAAAGCAGCAGAAGAGAAACAATTTTTTGATAGCCACCTATCTCCTTTCTACAGAATTGAACAGGTTTTGTGAGTTATCTCAAAATCTTGCTGTTCTTTCTTACATATCAAACATTCTAGTCTTACTTTTTGTTTTCTGGGAAAAGAAACACCTTCATAAGTGCAAAATTTTGGACAGACCCCTGATAGATTATTAGTATGTAAAATGAAGAACAAGGTTGAGGACATCTAATTGAATTCTTACAAGAGATGACATTAATCTGCTGAAAAGATGAATACCCAGCTCTACTTAAAGCAAACTTCATCCTATCAATTTATCAGGCCATCAATAATTAAGGATGTTGTAGATTGACTTGTATTGGATAATAATTCCTGCTCCATTGTATCCTGGTTACAGCAGGTTCAAACTAGGAAAATAGCCTAATGGTTCCAGCAGATTATGACCTTTCGTAGGCCTGTAAAGGCAGGAGCCTCCTTGTAATCTTTCTCGAGTCGATGATTGCCCATTGTTTGTGCTCGTTTCTAATGAAAAAGAATAACGTTCCTTTCATCTTTATCATACCAATCATGTGCTGAAATTCAACTGCCAGTGAATGCTTTTACTCTTGTAGATGTCGAAGGATCCAGTTTAATGCATATTCTGCCTCCTAACTTTGCATCTTGAACTGTGTTTGGAACAAAACGAGACCTAGATGACCAACAGGTGGACAGCAGCCCCTCCACCCCCCCCTCTCAAACACCCACCACAGAAAAGGGGCAATTGAAGCGAGCCGACCCTTTCCTTTGATAGATTCAGAAAGCAAAAGCTTGATCCTAAAATTTTTGGAGTTCTGCTCCAAACAAATACTCTATAATACTACAAAGCCCCAGTCATCCATAAAGTCTTCTAATCTTAACCAAATTTTTTATGGAAAATGAAAAGCATAGTCATTTTCGAGCTTCGTGAGACTTATGATTTCTCCAAAACACCAAGGAACCTACACCACACTTCCCAGGCAAAAGCATAATACAGAAACATGTGATCATCGAGTTCCTTTTTATGTGCAAAGAACATAATACTGGGAGTGATACCCTTATAAGACCTACAATCTTGCAGCAAGCTGTTAGTTTTACTCCTGTTCTGCATTACACGCATGGGCGGAACTAGCATAGGGTGACAATAGGCCCATGCTTACCTTCAGATATGGGAGAATTTACACTGAGGCCCGCAAACTGTTTTGACTCCTAAACTTTTTGGCCCCTAAGCTTGATGTGTACCTGTATAAGTATAATACTCCCTCTTTCCTATCATAAAGTCTTTCACTATTTTTGGACATTGCACCCAAATAGTTCTGTTACAAAAATTAAGCTTATAAGATTGTAAGTTTCTAGTTTATACTTATTATATCAATCTTAGCAAAACATTTAATTCTTAAAACTAAGGGAAATCTATAGTCTAAAAGTGTTTGACTTTCATTTGTTGATTCTTTGGGCAGAGCAAAGAGAGTATTATGCATTAAAAAGCTTGTGTTGGTGTATTCCCAAATTTGGGTGTAATTATCATAAAGTTGCTAAAGTGGTGTACCCCAAATTGGGTAAATTTAGTATAATGAATTCAAATTTCAGTTATTATACTTGTATTTTGGTTAGATGTATTAGGAATATATTATGTTTGTAGCATAAGTGTTTCTCCAATTTTAGGTGAATGTAGCATAATTTAATTTGGTATTATGAGTTAGAAATTGAGGTGTTAGTTTTTTTGTTTTTTGGTTTGTTTGCTTAGGAATTATGTGTATCCCCAAAGTTACTTTTTTATACATCGTACTTGTGATTACTTTTATTTTTATATTTTTTCCCGTTTCTTCCAATTTTAGTAGGCACGCCTCCTCAAAATCCTGTTGCCGCCACTGGTCATGCATATGATCACTTAACATGCCTAACACAAAGAAATACTTGACATATCATCTTCAACTTATTTATTGTCTGTGAAAACACAGAGATTTAGCAATTCAGTAATAAGATTTTTCGCGCTAGAATTATAGTTCTTGCAAATGGCATCTTAATTTCTTAGAATACTGCTTCACTAAAATATTTTACACACTCCTCACAAGTGACTCGTACTTGAGAATTTTTCTTTTCTCTCTTTTGTTTTTTCCAGCTCATATTAGCAACCACTCTAGATCCAAAGGAAGGAAAATCACCTAGTATTGTAACTGAGGATAATATTCAGTTACTCTTTGAAATACAAAACAAGGTAATCTGCGTACTTGTTGCTTTATAATGGAGTTCACATATTAGCTGCAAAGTTTCTTCATGATTGTGTAATCGTTGGTTCGTCCTGGCAGGTTGACCAACTTCGTGCGAATTATTCTGGAACCCTTGTAGCACTGAGTGACATTTGCTTGAAGCCTCTTGGCGAGGATTGTGCGACTCAAACTGTTTTGCAGGTATATCTCATTGTAATTTTTATGTAGTCTGTCTCTAGGAAAGTCTTGCTACTAAATTAAGCTATTGTATCATGTACTAAATTAAGCTATTAAGAGTTTTTCCCAACACCTACCTTGCTGAATTGAATGAGTGGCTCCTAGACAATATTGAGTTATTTATCATGACTGAAATGATTGAGAAAGTGGATTGTAGCGTCGCCCTAAATTGTATCATGTTTGATCCTTTGCTTCCTATATTATTACCCTAATAGAATAAACCTATTTCAATGAGTGACGAGGTAGATAAGAGTATAGATAGTTCCATGTACATTTACTCGAAACAAAGTATGAGATCACTGCTTCGTAATATCTACAGAGAAGTTGAATATGGAGGTAGCATCAGCTGCTATGAAGCTCTATGACCATAACTGACACCTGAGTTGATATCCTAAACCTCGACTGTACTTCTCTCATCACTATTTTTTCTATGTCAATAGAAACCTTGTAACAGCTCCTCCATATTTGAAAATGATATAGACATTTTTTCTGTTTTCGAGTGACTTGAATAGTTGAAGTGGTTGTACTATGGTGGCAGGATATTTTACATCTTACACTTGTTAACTTAGAGTTATTTGTTGGCAGTATTACCAAATGGACCCTGACAGTTATGATGATCTTGGGGGCGTGGAGCATGCTGAGTATTGCTTTCAGGTTTGTGTTGACTATTTTTATATGTTATTAGTATCTACTCGGTACAGATGTATACTAATAGGTTCTGCCCAGTGTTTCCACTAGATAAAATACGAGAAATGTTTTGCTTAAGTTTTTGCATTCTGATGTCTATGCTTTTTGATGTTTGTTAGTGAATAAAGGGTATTATAAAGGGTGTCAGTTGTAACATTATGTTTCACGTATATATAAATACCCTAGCCTAACCATTTGTGGGTTACGGCTTCCAAATCATACTTTATTCTTCTTCTCTTCTGTTAATTTACATGGTATCAGAGCAATCTTCGTAAAGAAAAAAACTGTGCTGATCGACTTCTTATTCTTCCATCTTTTTTTTCTTTTTTTTTTATTCTTTTGTTCTCTCTTCATGATTCCGTAGGCAGACATGCTTCGATAGAGACACAGGTCTCAACGTAGTTGTGTTGCACTGTGATCAGGAGGTAGGCCAACCCAGGACGTGGTGTGGCTGCGGAGGTTGGGGTGTGAAGGGTTCGTGGTTGAGGTATTGCCAAAGGTGCGACAGTGGGGGGTACGCACAGTGCAAGCCTTATTTCACCGTGCCCTAATCTGATCGAAGGGGCCTCGTTTCAGCTTTCTTCTTAGCCACGCGCTGGCCAGTAACATTCGCCAGCCCAAGGCGCTGCCGGTGGTGTCCTTTCCGTCGCGGAGCTCCTGCGAGTCAGCCAGAATATTTTTCGGAGTTTAACCTTGTCAGAGTCGCCTGGTCCTTAGCAATCTGCCTGTATGGTTGATTTTTTTTATTGGAAGTGTATTTGAGTGTTTTCTGGTTGATTTGTTATTTTATACTAGTCCGAGTTCGTTAGTTGCGTGATTTGGCTTATTGTGTTGATCGTATTGAGGCTGTTTCGCTGGTCATTACTACTTCTAACAAACTTACAGATAAGAAACTTGATGGAATGAATTACATAATGTGGCGGAAGGTGGTTAGTAAGAGTCTCATTGGCTGGAGAAGTGTGATCATCTTACGAACATGTGAGGGTGCGAAGGCTTGGATTCGGGATGATGTATTTCTCTATGGCCAAGATGATGAATTCTATGACAGATAATGTTGCGGAGTTGGTTTCTCGTACCGAAACAGTTAATGATCTTTGGGAGTACTTGGAGGTGTTGTATTCAAGCCGCGATAATTTGAATTGTCTCTATGACTTGTCCCATGATGTGTTTCGACAAAATCAGAAGGATCGAACTGTGACTCAGTTCTTTGCCCATTTTAAGAAGTTGTCTCAGGAATGGTGTACTTTACTTCCGATTACGGATGATGTTAAGCAAATGTAGGCGCAACGTGAGCAACTCCTTGTCATGGGTTTTTTAGTTGGTTTGCGACCTAAGTTTGCTGTTGCACGCTCAAATTTTGTCCAGCACTGAGATTTGCTCCTCATCTGAGGCCTTTTCACGGGTTTTACGTGCTCGCAAGCCTACTCCATCAAAAGGGGATGTGGGTGAGTCGTCTGTTCTTGTGAGTCAGTCATTTCACGGGCCTCGAGGTAATGATCTGGTGGTCGCAGTGGTGGTAGTCGCAGAGGTGGTAAAGGAGGTCGTGGTGGTTGTGCGATGATTCACATGGACGTGGAGGGAATCAGGATACCAGAGTATGTTACAATTGTAGAGACACGGGGCATTTGCAACGCAGCTGTTTGAAATTACATGGTAAACCTACCGGTAATCGGTTTGCTAATGTCGCTTCGCATCCTGAACCTATTAGTTAGTCATCTCCACAGCCTAAAGGGAAGATGGTTCTGATGTGAGATGAAGAGTATGCTAGGTATACCCAGTTTCAGGTTTCTCAACCGTCTTCGTCTTCGTCTTCCACTGCTACTCTAGTCCACACAAACCATGTCTTTCTTCCTCGCATCGCAAATGGGTCATTGATTCTGGTGCAACCGATAATATAACCGGTGATGTAGGTATTTTATCCTCCTTTACCCCTTCTATATTGCTTAGTGTCACTTTAGCCGATGGGTCTGTTGCTTCTGTTAAGGGGAGTGGTAGCACTCGTCTCACTCCATCTTTATCCTTGTCTTCTGTCCTATACTTTCCTCGTTTTCATTCAATTTACTATCCATAACTAGACTTACACGTGATTATAATTGTGGTGTCTCATTCTATCCCGATTCTTGTGTGTTTTAGGATCTTACGACGAAGGGGATTATTGGTAGAGGCTATGAATCAGGAGGGCTTTACTTTCTGGATGTGCTTCCCTCGCCCGTTGCGTGTTCCAGTGCTACTCCCCTCACTCCGCATCGGCTACATTGTCCGTTGGGTCATCCTTGTCTCTCGAATCTAAAGAAACTATGTCCTAGTCTAGAGTCTTTCTACGTTAGATTGTGAAGCGTGTCAGTATGCTAAACATCATCATATTTCATACTTTCCTAGAGTCAATAAAAGGGCGCGTGCCCCGTTTGAGTTAGTACATTCTAATGTTTGGGGTCCATCTCCAATAGTTTTAAAACTTGATTATCGTTATTTTGATACCTTTGTAGATGATTTTTCACGTGCAACTTGGATTTATTTAATGAGAAGTCGTTCTGAATTATTCTATCTTTTACGATTTTTGTGCTGAAATAAAGACTCAATTTGGTGTGCCTATTAAAATTCTTCGTAGTAACAATGCAAAAGAATATTTCTCTACTCCTTATTCCATTTTTATGCATGATCAGAGAATGACTCATAAATCCTCTTGCACGGATACCCCTCACAAAATGGGGTGGCAGAAAGAAAGAATTGCCACTTAATGGAGAGTGCCAGGGCTCTTTGCTTTCAAATGCAAGTGGCCAAGCCATTCTGGGCTGATGCAGTATTGACTGCGTGTCATCTTATTAACCGGATGCCCTGTTCTTCAGGGGGAGATCCTATATTGCGTCTTATTTCCCTCTCAATCGTTGTTCTCCGTGTCACCTAAAATATTTGGATGCGTCTGTTTTGTTCGGGATCACCGTCCACATATCACTAAATTGGATCCCAAGTCGCTCAAGTGTGTCTTCCTGGGTTATTCTCGTACTTAAAAGGGGTATCATTGTTTTTCTCCTAAATTGAATCGTTATTTGGTCTCCCTTGACGTCACATTTTTTGAATCACAATCTTTTTATTCTACACCACCAGTTGCATCATCATCTTTCGAGTCAAATGATGATTTCTTTATTTATCACATTGTTCGGTCACGAATATTTCGCATTATGTACCTCCCTCTCGTCCCCCCATTCAGCAGGTCTACTCTCGACGTGTGCGAGCGGATACTTTACCAGCTCCTCTTGATGCGGTCCCTGCCGAGCCACTCCTCTCATCTACATATCCTAACACCTTGGTGCCCCTACCTTTTGATTTAGATGTTTCGATTGCCCTTAGAAAAGGTAAGCGTAGTTGTGCACAATATTCCATTGCTAACTATGTTAGTTACTCTGGTTTGTCTTCCTTGACGTGTTCCTTTATTAGTTCGCTTAATCTTATCCTATTCCTTAGTCTGTGTTTGAGGCAGTGGCTCACCCTGGGTAGAGTCAGCCATGGAAGAGGAGATGAGTGCTCTTGAGGATAATCAAACTTGAGATTTGGCTCCATTGTCGGATGGTAAGTGTGCAATTGGTTGTAAGTGGATATACACAGTAAAGGTGAATCCCGATAGTTCCCTAGCTCACTTGAAGGCTTGTCTAGTGGCAAAGGGGTATGCTCAGACTTATGGTGTGGATTACTCTGACACATTCTCTCCGGTTGCGAAGTTAGCTTTTGTTCGGTTGCTTGTTTCTCTTGCTGCATCCTACCATTGGCCGCTTCACCAATTAGATGTGAAGAATGCATTTCTTCACGTTGATTTGCATGAAGAGGTTTATCTCGAACAATCACCTGGTTAGAGGGATGGATTGCAAATTGAAAAAGTCGTTGTATGGTTTAAAACAGTCTCCTAAAGCATGGTTTAGAAGGTTTAGTGAGGCGGTGTTAGAGTTTGGCCTTATGCGGTGCAGCAGTGATCATTCTGTCTTATATCGTCAGCTGGGTGTATTCTCTTAGCTGTTTATGTTGATGATATCGTTATTACTGGTGGAGATAGTGATTGGTATTCGTGCTCTAAAGTCTTTTCTTCAGGAAAGATTTCAAACAAAAGACTTGGGGAACTTGAAGTACTTTTTGGGAATTGAAGTTACTCGTTCGAAACAAGGCATCTTCCTTTCTCAATGGAAATATGTACTTGACCTGCTTGTAGACACTGGGATGTTAGACGCAAAACCAGCTGAAACCCTATGGATACTAATGTAAAGCTTAGAGTTGATGATGGTGAAGAATTGGCTCATGAGGTATCGTAAGCTTGTAGGGAAGTTGAACTATTTAGTTGTGACTAGACCCGATATTGCATTTCTAGTAAGTATAGTCAGCCAATTCATGTCATCCCCACGATCTACTCACTGGGAGGCTGTGGTGAGAATCCTTCGATATCTCATGGTAGCTCCAGGTCCAGGGTTACTTTATCGAGATTATGGGCTCACAAGAATTGAGGGATTTTGTGATGTTGATTGGGCTGGCTCTCTTTCATATAGGAAATCAACTACGGGGTATTGTATATTTGTTGGAGGTAACTTAAGTGTCTTGGAAAAGCAAGAAGCAACCGGTAGTATCGAGATTGAGTGTGGAGGCAGAGTATAGAGCCATGGCTCAATCGACATGTGAGTTGATGTGGATTTGCCAAATACTTGATGAGATAGGGTTTGCCAATTCAACACCTATGCAATTATGGTGTGATAATCAAGCAGCTAACCATATTGCGTCAAATCCTGTGTTTCATAACGCACAAAACATATTGAGGTTGATTGTCATTTCATTCGAGAGAAACTACAACAGAAGGTTATTGTCACAAGTTATGTCAAGTCGGGCGAACAACTAGCCGATGTTCTTACCAAGTCTTTGGTTTTGAATAGGTTGAATTATATTAGTAACAAGCTGGCATGCATGATATTAGTGTTAGTGAATAAAGGGTATTATGAAGGGTGTCAGTTGTAACATTATGTTTCACGTATATATAAATACCGTAGCCTAACCATTTGAGGGTTACGGCTTCCAAATCATACTTTATTCTTCTTCTCTTTTGTCAATTTACAATCTTCAATAAGAAGTTCGGTTATTTGGTGTGCTTGCACTTTCTTTGGGTTGAAATTGAATTTTCCAAACATGCTCGATACCTATATGTATACCCAATGATACTTGTTAGGGTTCTCAATTAGGAAATTTATTACATTGAAAATCAATTCCGATGCACTGGGAAGTGTTTGCCATGCATTGAGAATATTGTCCAATGCAACCTATCACCATTAATGGAAGCTTAACAAGTGCCATAGGGGCATGTAGCGTACCCCAAATGATTTGAACTAAGGCTGAGTTGAGTTGAGCTGTATATGTGTGTGTGTGTGTGTGTAAAAAGAATTGATATGTATCTTATCCTCCACCATTTCAACATTATGCTTCTGTAGAATCACTTGGGATCATGTACGATCCCAAGTGATTGGAGTGGTTGCACTTTCTTCAGGTAACAAATACAAGCAGGATAACTTGAACCCAAGACTTTGCCAAAGCAGAGTTATGAGATGCTAAGTTACCAACTCATCTAAAAGCTTAAGCTATTAGATAGGGCCCAACAATGTATATCAAAGTTAACAGGGACTAAGGCTGAGTTGAGTAGAGTTGAGTTGTAAATGTGTGTTTGTGTGTACAAGGAATTGATATGTATTGACTTTATTATTCTTATCCTCCCGCATTTCAGCATTATGCTTCTGCAGAAACTTGTTTGAGTGCATTTAAGGGTCCCCTTGATCCAAGCACTGCTTTAGGAGGGTTTTCAGGAAACAATTATTCCGAGGTAAATTTTGGTCCTTGCTTTACCCTTTTGGTCAAACTAATGATGTGCTCATCTCCAATGCAGAATTCTCCTGTATTTTACTGCTTCTTTAACTATCGAACTTTACCCTAATCATATGAATATATGCTAATTTCAGGCATCTGCATTTGTCATAACATACCCAGTAAATAATGCTGTCAAGCAAATGGGAGATGAAAATGGGAAGGCTGTGGCTTGGGAAAAAGCGTTCATACAGTTAGTGAAGGTTTTAGAAACGTGGTTCTATCATGCAATCATAGTGTTCTATTCAACTGCATTTGAATTATCAATTTTGTGCTGTCCAATCATTTTGTTATTTGCATCGCTCAATTTTCTGATGAGCACATGTGATATAGAATATGCATCTGGCGTGTACAATAATTGTGTCATTTGGTGTCATTCAATTTTCTAATGATCCTGTCACGTATTTTCTATTACTATGTGGTTATTGTAGGCTTCTCAATGTGCTTTTGAGTGCCCATTCACATATATTTGTTGTTAACTGCTGGGTCTGTAGATATTTCATATTGCTACAATTTTCTTTAGTGCTACTTCTGCAGTTCACTGAACCACATTATACTTGCAGGATGAACTGCTGCCAGTGGTGCAATCTAGCAACCTCACTCTTTCTTTTTCATCTGAAAGCTCAATTGAAGAGGAATTGAAAAGGGAAAGCACTGCAGATATTGTGACAATACTAGTAAGTCGTGAGAAACTAATTGGTTTGTCTCTTATACATCAAGTTTCTCCTTTATTTCCCGTGCGTTGTTAAAAATAATGGATGACTGTGTGGATTCAGCCCTTATCCCCACCGTTAATTGATTCTGACTATAGCAATTGTTTTTGTCCAATACCTATCAGATAAGCTATCTCGTAATGTTTGCTTACATATCCATGACTTTGGGAGATGCACCATGCTTGTCTACTTTTTACCTTTCATCCAAGGTACGACTTGGTTTCAAGTTTACCTGTATGTAAAGACTATTTCTTTCTCTTGAGCTTACTTGCTGATGTGGCAGGCAAATATATTGTTTACGGGGTTTATACATTTATGTCTTCTTATATCAAAATTTGAAGGTATAACATCTGCTTGGCTTGAGCTATGCGAACACATATTTTAGGTGTCGACGTAGGTTTTTGAAGCTTAAACTCATCTCAGTTAGGATCCTGTCACGTGGTTTCTAGTTTCTCATGTCTGCGACATCTTTCCATGTGAACTTATTTTTCTTGATCTACCAAATTTGATAGATTTAATATAGTGGGTTTGATGTGGCAGAGCTCTCTCCCCCAGAAAAAATATAAAGAAATTAGCATCTTAGGTTTTAGTTGTATCAAGGAAGATGAGTTCCGGAATATGACTATGGAGCATATGACTGCTCCACGACCACGCCTGTTGATCTCACTTCCTTTGTGATTCTGCAAATGGGAAATCTTTGAAGTGGCAGGATAGAGAAAACAACAAATATATAGATTACAATATGTGCAAATAAGAAATCTTTTTGTGAGGCTGCGATATCGGAGATTCTGCAGGATTGGAATGCTTTCCAGTTATCTTCTTCTTAGTTTTTATGCTGTTTATATTTGCTTAATGAACTTCTTGTCTGTCTTCTATTTTAATCTGATCTTCTTCTTTACTGACTAAAGAAAAATAAAAGATAAAACCAAGATGTGATCATTCAATACAAACAGATCAAATTTGTCTAAAGAATTTGTTTATATTGCCACATCTAATATCTTCAAAAATAGATAGTACGAGGAGAGACAGTGAGAGATCTTATTGATGAATCTTCCTCATGAAGTCAAAAGATTGAGAATTAGCTGGAAAGAAAATGAGAGAAGAAGAGAGCAGAACAGAGAAAAGTTGAAGAAGAAAATGTACCGTTGGAGAAATGTTAAGAGTGTGAATAGTGCTTTTCTGTGGGAAATAATTTGTGGAGGGTCTGCTTGTTTCATGGAAAATGATTTCTGGGAAATCTGAATTTTCCGGTGCTTGGCAGTTTCATCACTTCATGAAAATGAGTTAACTGTAGCTTATTCTACAAGTCAAAGGAAAATCGCCCATTCTCTTAAGGAAAAAAGGATACAGGTTTGAGATCCAAAAGTCATTTTTGGGAGATTGAGCTACTCCTCCCTCTCTTCTCTCTATTTACCTCTATTCAAACCTATTGTTCTCCATTTGTTCCAATAAAATGGACACGTCTAAGGAATTTGTAGGTCAATTTTCCATGCATTAGCCAAAGGTAAGTACATAAAATAATTTTCCGTGAAAATAATCTCCGTGAAAATGGTTTCTAGAAATCATTTTTCGTGAAACAAACGCAACCTAAAGATCCATTTGTTGTCTATGAAAGAAATGGCTTCCATTTCCAATGATTTACAAGGCTACTCGTAATTTTCAGTTGAGCTCATTTTCCATGAGGAAAACACCCATAAATCAATTAAAATGTTTCAAAGTGCTATTTTTCCATGAAACAAACAAAACAATAAAAGTTAGTTTAGGGGATTGAGTACCATTGGTTGTTCACGTAGCTGCCAGCACCAGCAGTCAATGGGCTATGCGGTAAAAGAATATGTACAATGTTCTCGACTGATTTTGAACATAATAGCACTACTTGGCTCCAGATAAAGAGCAAAATTAAAGAAAAAGGAGGAATGTAAACATAGTTTTATTAGTTTGTATGTAAGAAGAAGTTCACTATTGAGAACAGAATGTACCAAGTGGGCACGGAGGCCACGAAATAGTGGAAAAGACCAAAACTAAAAATAAAAATAAGGAGATGAAACTAAAACAACAAATGGCAATGCACCAGACAAGAATCAGCCTTCAATCCTCAGTTTGATCCTCAACTGAGACTCCTCAAAATGTGCCCAGAGCTGAAGACCTTTAGGTAGCCAAATATAGATCCCTATCTTTAATTAGCACAGTTAGCAGACACTGATCCCTAAACATCCTGGAATTTCACTCATCCAAACACTCCATGGAACCCCACAAAGACCATGCATTGATAAAATATTTTCGGATTTTAAGGACCGAAATCCTCATTAGAAACAAGAACCCCAAGTTGCTAGTGTTCAACCAGTTATGCCCGAGTGCTTAAGCGAAAGCCATAAATTGGGTAGTACAGATACCTTTTCTGCCTACATTGATCTAAGCTTCTTAAAGCTTTATTGTATTAGTAAATTTAATTTGACTTTTTGTATTTTATCTTATACATTAAGATAATCACCTTGATCTTATGACTATTGTTAAGATGACCTATTCTATTTAACTAGGTTTTTCCCTGTTGCACGTGGACTAAGTATATGGGAAAGACATGCCATTCATGTGTATTTCCAATCTTTTGTTTTCTGCATGTTTCATTTTCTAACTTCTCAGTTTCATGAAGCCTAATTTCATATATTTTCTTTCCAATATCTGATTTTATGGGTTGCGGGCCTTGTCATGCTCTGTGACGTCTCATATCTTAGGCTTGATGTAGTGGTTCGAATTTCAGGTATTACTTGCGCTTTCAGGAGTTATGGTCGTTGTGCTGTCTGTGCTTGGATCTGTTGGACTTTTCAGTGCTATCGGGGTGAAGTCCACACTGATTATAATTGAAGTCATCCCATTTCTTGTCTTGGCTGTAAGTTTTTTGCTAAATATAAAATTGCTATGCACCAGGTTATACTGTCCTACTTTAGAATATGTATTTCATTAAGTTTGATAGCAAGTTATCTCCATCGTCCTGCTGATAATAGTCTTTTTAATTATAATTGAAAGATTCTATTAGTTATTGTTTTTACTATTAAGCTATGTTATACTATAAATCCACTAAAGTAGCATTATAGTGGTCTTCCTCCCTCATATCTGGGACAGCCTAATACTGACATAGTCTTCAACATCTCTTCAAGTTCGTAATATAACTAGTTGCGGATGTTAGATGATATCCATTTGAAGGAAAGAGATGCAGGGGGTTTGTTGGATCTGAATTGGAGTGGATGGGTTTCCACACACCCTAACCCGTTCCATAGTTAAGAGCAGTTCCTTATGTGACAGATATTATATATCATACATATAACTGATTCAAAATAGTGGGAAGGACCATGTTTACTTCGCTGACCATGTGGTACATAAGCATGCTACAAAATTTAATCCATTGGCTTTTAAAATAAACTACAAGCGAGGAAGTTTCTGAGACCATTAAATTAGGATGGATTAATACTTGTACTTATTTATTTTTCTGAGCTGCCTTCTTCAGTTTAGGCTTAAATGACAAATTGGTCACCCTACTTAAAGCTTTTATCCTCAAAGGTCAGCCATTATATTTTTATTCAATTTCATTACTGTAGTTCAATTTTGCAGTCACATTAGTTACTCCAAGCACTTTCGTTAAGGATTTTGGATGAAAAACATTAAAAAAGTAACTGAAAACTCAAAATTATCCTTATATAATTTTTTTTGTAATATAATATATATATGTATATATACATGTATGATAAAGTTAAGATAACACTTTGTTGTATGTATTTGTTAAAATATGTATAAAATGACTAATTACCATATAAATATGAAGTACTAAAAGATTTATGTAAACGTTTGAATTAACACACAAACCAAAAGAATAAATAAAAAAGGTAGAGATCAAAATCCT
Organism: Platycodon grandiflorus; assembly: GCA_016624345.1. NCBI lineage: Eukaryota > Viridiplantae > Streptophyta > Magnoliopsida > Asterales > Campanulaceae > Platycodon > Platycodon grandiflorus. Next base: position 2,341,288 of record CM028368.1, read on the forward strand.
AAATAACTGTATCTCTAAATTATCTACTGAAGAGAATTAGAAATGAAACTTTATTATGATTTTCTGTGTATTTACAAACTGTTTTATATCGCACACATATATATAATTTCTGCTACATAAAATAAGGAAAGGATCTACAATCAATCTCCTAAACTTTATGCAATCAATCAGCTAAACTTATGCAATCAATCTCCTAAACTTTAGGATCTGGGTTATCACCCCAAATTTCTGTTTCTAAGAATATCCCTAAATTCCTCCTGTAATAATTTATCCGTGATTTCCTACACTCCCCCTCAAGCTGGTGAATATAAGTCCACCATTCCCGGCTTGCTAATGTTCTCATAAAATATATTATTACATAACCCTTTTGTCTCACATCTGCTAGATGACGTCCTGTGGGGACGTATGGCGTACAAATCTGGCCACTTTCTAACTTCTCCTTAATAAAATGTCTATCTATCTCGATATGTTTTGTTCGGTCATACTGCACAGGATTATGGGCAATGCTTATAGCTGACTTGTTATCACAATATAGTCTCATAGGTCTGCTCCATTGAATCTTCAGATCTTGTATAATAATCTTGACCCAGATTAGTTCACACACTCCTGTTGCCATAGCTCTGAACTCAGCTTCTGCACTCGACCTTGCTACTACGCTCTGTTTCTTGCTTCTCCAAGAAATTAAGTTTCCTCCAAGGAATGTATAGCTAGTAGTTGATCGTCTGTCAACTGATGATCCTGCAAAATCAGCATCTGTGTATACTACCAGGTCAATGTTGGATGCTTTCTTGAATAGAATTCCTTTGCCAGAATGTGCTTTTAAGTAATGAAGGACTCGATATGCGGACCTCTCTAGGGTCATGCATAAACCGACTAATGACACTAACCGAATAGGCTATGTCTGGCTGAGTATGAGCACGATAAATGAGTTTCCCAACCATCTCTTGATACATCTCTCTATCAACTGTCTTACCTCCAGGACCTTCTCCTACTCTGTGATTCTGTTTGATAGGAGTTCCAATCGGTTTGCTAGACATCCTGTCTCTGAGTAGATCTGTAACATATTTTTGTTGAGAAATGAAAATTCCCTGTCTAGATCGAGCTACTTCAATTCCAAGGAAGTACTTTAATCTTCCTAGATCTTTTATTTCAAATTCCTTGGCTAAACACTCCTTCAAGATTTTTTGTTTCTACCTCATCATTCCCTGTCACTATAATGTCATCCACATACACGAATATTGTGACTCCTCCAGAGGCAGAATGCTTGATGAAAAGTGTATGATCTCCTTGACTTGGTTTGTATCCATTAGCCAGCATCACCTTGGAAAACCGTCCAAACCAAGCACGAGGGGATTGTTTCAGCCCATATAATGCCCTTTTTAACCGGCAAACCTTGTGATCATCAGCTCCACTAAACCCTGGTGGAATGCTCATATAGATCTCCTCTTCTAGCCTTCCATGAAGGAAGGCATTCTTCACATCATACTGCTCTAATTCCTAATCAAAGTTAACAGCCAAGGACAACAATATTCTCACTGTGTTCATCTTTGCTACTGGAGCAAATGTTTCTTGGTAATCCACCCCATATGTTTGAGTATATCCCTTCGCAACCAGCCTTGCCTTATAGCGTTCTAGAGATCCGTCTGCCTTAAATTTTATAGCAATCACCGACTTACAACCGACTGGTTTCTTCCCTTTCCGTAAATCAACCAACTCCCAAGTTTCATTCTCTTGTAATGCATCCATTTCTGCCTCCATAGCAAGTCTCCACTCTTTCTTTGATAATGCTTCAGATAATGAGCTAGGAATATGAATTGTGTTCAAGGTTGAGAGAAAACTTTGATGGCTTGAAGAGAATTTCTGAAAAGTTACAAAGTGAGACAGAGGGTATAGTGGTCTTTTAGTGCATTCTCGGGGCTGTTTTCTCAAGGCTTTAGGAAGATCCTCCAGATCAAGGTTAGAGGCTTCAAGATTAGGTGGATCATAGTTGGAAAGAGAGTCTACATGTGGTATAGTAAGATTTGGTTCACAGATTGGTACCTCATTTCCAGGACTCGGTTAGTGAATTGTTCCTGCCTTGTAGTCACAATAGGGTCTCTTTTCTTTCCATACACCTTATCAAACCGGAAATGATCAAAGATTTTTCCATCTACATCTTGTGGCTGTTTAGACTGTAAGTTTGAATGTGATACTGATGCTGGAGGCTCTTTTTCTGATCTGTGTGACTCAGGTGAGGGTATTTCGAGTGATGGCAGACTTGATTCCTTATCTTCAAGTGTAGGTAACTCCCCCTGAAGATAAGGAGCAAGGAAATATGGTTTATGTTCAACAAAAGTAACATCGGCCGAAACATAGAGCTTTTTAGTGGGAGGATGATAGCACTTATAACCCTTTTGAGTGGATGAGTACCCTACGAAGACACACTTAATAGTTCGAGGATCTAGTTTCCCTCTGTTATGACCATGAACATGAACAAAAGACATGCATCCGAATACCCGAGGAGTAAGATTGAAGGACTTTCGAATGTCAGGATAGAATTTGGACAAGCTTTCTAATGGACTTTTAAATCCTAAGACTCTAGACGGAATTCTATTTATGACGTAGGCTGAAGTGAGAATTGCTTCTCCCCAAAAAGATTTTGGTACATTCTGTTGGAATAATAAGGCTCTAGTGCACTTAAGAAGATGTCGGTTTTTCCTCTCTGTCACTCCATTTTGTTGTGGAGTGGTAATGCAAGATGACTCATGTATAATCCCTTCTTTTTGAAAATAGGGACTCAAAGATTGGTTGAAATAATCACGGGCATTGTCTGAGTGAATATTCTTTATTTTTGTGCCAAACTGGTTTTGAATCATTGGATGAAAGATGGGAAAAATATGGCTCACATCAGATTTGTTTTTCAGTAAATATATCCAAGAGACTCTTGTACAGTCATCAATAAAACTTACAAACCACCTATACCCCCGAGTTACTTGGTGTGATTGATGGTCCCCAAATGTCACTATGAACCAAAAAAAAAAAAGGAAATGAAGATCTGTTATTACTGCTTGAGAAGGGTGCACGAGTGTGTTTTGCATACTGACATATATCACAATGAAAAGATTGAACATCCAAACCCTTGAACAAGGTAGGAAACATTATTTTCAATGCAGGAAAAGACAAATGACCTAGATGCCTATGATGTAACCAAATAACATCTTTATTGGAAGAAGAAAACAATGAAAATAAAGCTGGTTTATTCAATTCCGGTTGACTTGAAGTATAGAGTCCATTGTGCCCCTTAGCAAGTCCAATCCTCGTCCCCGACCCCTGGTCCTGAAATTGACAATTGGAAGCATTGAATATAACACAACCAGTCAGATCTTGAGTAAGTTTTTGTATGGAAACCAAATTTGTTGAAAGTTGAGGAACATGGAGGACATTTTTAAGTACTAATTTTGGGGTGATTTGAACATTTCCTACTCCTGCTACTGTGATTGTAGAACCATCAGCAGCAACAATTTTTCGGTTGCTTGGACAAGGTGTATAGGTTGTAAACGAGCTGGAGTTATGGGTCATGTGGTCAGTAGCACCAGAATCAAGGATCCATGAATTCTTAAATTCATTACCTAACGCAGTCAATCCAAGAGAGATTAGAGTCTCACCTGAAAGTGTTAATGAACACATACCTGAGTTGATGTCTGATTGCTGGACTTTGGTGCCGAATTTCCCATTGTTTCTAAAAAGCCTTTAAGTTTCTTAATTTCATCCATACTGAATCCTCCAAAGGTCTGGGTTGAATCTTGGATGGACATATGAGCTTGTTGGTGGTCTGGCGCTGTTTGTCCTCCTCTCTGTCCCCATTCACAGCTGTTAGTGGAGGGTTTCCCATGTAATTTCTAGCATCGTTCCTTGGTATGTCTTGGTTTCTTACAATACGTGCACCACATCTTATCACGATCCTTGTGAGTATTCGATCGGCTAGATCTGTCTGTCAAGGGTTAGCCCTTGTGGCTTAGAGCTTAAAAGGGCAGAATTCTCTGTTGAAGGTGAATCCAGCATGATGCCTCGGTGACTCTCCTCCGCACAGACCAAGGATATTGCTTCGGTAAGGGATGGAACTTCAGATCTGCCTAAAATTTTAATGCGCACATGATCAAATTCAGAATTTAAGCCGGTCAAAAAATCATATACCCGGTCTCGTTCTATGAAATTTTTGATTGCTACTGCACACTTACTACAGTTAAGATCAATTGCCTTGTAATAGTCCAGTTGCCAATGATTTTGTAGAAAATTGGCGTACTCTGTCACAGTTTCCAATCCTTGCTTTGCTCCTGTTGTTGTGCTCTTGATATCATATATGAGAGCTGCATCATTGACCTTTGAATATGTTTGGTAGAGAGCATCCCAGATCGTCTTTGCTGTTGGCAGAAACATGCATGTATCACTAATCTCCAGAGTCATGGAACTCCACAACCAAGACATAATCATTGAATCTTCTTTCTCCCATGCTTCTTCACCTACAGTTCCTTCTTTCGGTCCCTCCACTAAATGGCCTAACTTTCCTTTTCCTTTCAAAACAGTTCGAACCAATTGAGACCACTTCAAATAATTTTTTCCATTCAATCTGTACACTGCCTGAATATTCGAAAGTTCTGTTGTACTCCGTGCAGCATGTTCCTCAACTATTGAAGGTGATTGAGTCGACGATGTGGTGTCCGTCATGATTGAATATAATCAGACAATAGCAACGAATAATAAGGATAAGAAGATTAGTAATGAAGGCAAAAAATAAACCAGCGGTTAAAGCCGGAATCAAAGATGAAGGCAAGGCTAAACCAGCGATTAAGGCTGGAATCGGAAATTGAGTCGAAGAAAAAAAGATTTAAAGAAGGAAAAATTCAGAGTTGGAGTGGTGGTGATTGACGGAAAGGGCTGCTGTATAGTGCCCTAATTTTCCCAGAAATCCCAGCCTTACGGCTCTGATACCATGAAGAGAATCAAAAATGAAACTTTATTATGATTTACTGTGTCTTTACAAACTGTTCTATATCGCACACATATATACAATTTCTGCTACATAAAATAAGGAAAGGATCCGTAAACTTATGCAATCAATCTCCTAAACTTATGCAATCAATCTCCTAAACTTTAGGATCTGGGTTATCACCCCTAATTTCTGTTTCTAAGAATATCCCTAAAATCCTCTTGTAATAATTTATCCATGATTTCCTACATCTACTATTATATTTTTTTAACCCAAAATCTATGTGTGTGTGCGTTTGTGTGTGTGTGTGTGTGAGAGAGAGAGAGAGAGAGAGAGAGCTTTTTAGAAATATTTCCTTGAAAGTTTCATGTTTTTACCTTTTTTTTAAATTTTTTTAATTTTTGCTTTTGCGTTCTTTTATATACTTTCATTGTTTTTTTTTTTTTTGTTTTTTCTCTCTTTAACTTTTGCTGGTGACTAGAAAAACAACTGCAAATTCATAGTGAAAAAAAGAAATCCTACAAACAAATTACATTTAGAGGAAACAAATATTATAAGAGAAAAAGTAAAAAGTGTAGACAATGACAACGTGGAAAAATTCTTTTTTCTTTTTGTATTTATTCTTCTTTTACTTAATTTTGGGTTAGTAAAAGAAAATAATTTGGAAATAATTTCAAGAACTAATTGTTTAATATTTTTTTCTCTGCCTTCTTTATATATTCTATTTATTTATGTTGTTTAAAAAGCTAACAAAAATTCTATTTTGTTTGTTAGATGTTAATTAGTTAATTTCTATACAATATTTTTTTTAAAATTATGCTTAACTACCAATTTGGTCGCTCTACTTTCGCCAAAAATTCATTAAGCTAAATGTACTTCTTTTTTTTACACTTTGATCACTCTATTTGGTGAGGAGAATCAATAAGCTCACTCAATCAATGAGCTTATTGATTGGAAAAGTCTAAGTAGAGTGATTAAAGTTTGAAAAAAAGAAGTAAGGTGAGCTTTTTGAATTTTTGAGAAAAGTAGAGTGACGAAATTAGTATTTAAACCGAAAAATTATGATTAAAAGTATTCAATTAACATTATCTTTTAGATTTTCATTTGATTATTTAGTTGCTAACTACGTTAACTCCTTTTAACATTTTCCATCCAAATTTTTTGACGGAAGTGGATGGAGTGACTAACGCGACTCCAATGATGAAGTGTAATGATGAAATTGACTAATAAAAATAGTAAAGTGGCCTTAATGAATAATAGCTCAAAGTACGGTGATCAACGTGATATTTAGCCTTCAATTTACTCTAATATATACATATATATATACATACATACATATGTATGTATACATATACATATGTATGTATGTATACATATATATATATATATGTATGTATGTATGTATGTATGTATACATATATATGTATATATATATATATATATATATATGTATATATATATATATATATATATATATATATATATATATATATGTATATATATATATATGTATATATATATATATATGGGGAAGTAAGTATTCAATGGTTACTCTATCTCTCTAACCATCAATTGTTACTCTTATATCAATCATTGGATAAAAAATCAAAGGTTGAGATTAATTGCATTAATGACTCACCTACTTGCATTAATTATATTTTCCAACTAACCATTAAATTTCAACCTTCGATTTTTGATCTAATGGATAATAATAATAGTAACCATTGATAGTTAGAGAGATGGAGTAACCATTGAAAACTATATATATATATATATATATATATATATATATATATATATATATATGTATTTGTCAAAAAGGCCAAATGCTTCATATCAGTTTTGCTTCATTTCTATTTGGACTGTTTGGTCTAACTACTTCTCTTTGTGCCTTATTATTTTTCCGTTTTGATAATATTTTAATTTATTTCCTGCTTGATCTGTTTCCATTATAGGTTGGTGTGGATAATATGTGTATATTGGTACATGCTGTGAAAAGGCAACCACTGGAGTTGCCTTTGGAAACTCGAGTGAGTAATGCACTTGTTGAGGTTGGTCCTTCCATAACATTAGCCAGTTTGTCTGAAGTTCTAGCATTTGCGGTTGGAAGCTTCATCTCTATGCCTGCATGCCGTGTCTTCTCAATGTTTGCAGGTGAGGAAGTTTTTACTCATATAGCATCTTTAAGGATTTTAGGTGGAAAACTTCAGATGTTAGTGTGATTCAGGTCATGTTCGTTCTGCAGTTTCAGAACAGTGTTTTTTTTTTGTGGGAGGGGGAATGTAATAGGAAACTATTTGTATACCTTTAGGATATAAAGCACATCTTCTAGGAGATATCAAATGATTATTATTGGGAAACGATGGTCATAATTAATCACATGCTAATATTTTTAAGAATTGAAAACCTACTTTACTAAGAAATTTTTTCCTTATGAGAGGCAATCTCTGTTAATGTAAAAGCAAGGAAGATCAGGCGAACATCCATTTGACCCTCGAACCTGTGTTGGATGACCTTATTTTGAAGTTCAAAGTGAAATGAATCATTTCAGTTTAGCACATCCCGTCTCAATTCGTTAACTGTGACTTCTTCTATCATTTCTGCTAATGACTTCCTTATCTCCGTTGCCCTGATATGGAAACAATGTACTCCTTCTTTCTGTGCTAGATGTGGAGATCAAACACCGAAAAACTGTGTTAACAATACAAAATAACCCGGGTCTAATAATGTCAGAATCTTATCTTCAAAGAAGAGATGGGCAGATGGGTTTCTTGTCATTGTCAATAGAAAAAACAGTTTGTAACTTTAAAATAACATTCTGTCTTGATACTTTTTACCTTTGGTCAACCTCTAGCTTTGGCTGTTCTGTTGGACTTCCTTCTGCAAGTTACTGCTTTCGTCGCATTGATAGTTTTAGACTTCTCGAGAGCTGAGGATAACCGGATCGATTGCTTTCCATGCATAAGAGTACCTTATTCGTCTGTGGAAATTGATGAAGGTACTTGTGAATCCTTTATATTGATTTCACTTGGTCAATATTTTTTTTATACCTTAAATGATGTTTATTTGTTTTATTTATCCATTACCTGTCTTTTCTTTCCTCGTTTTATTTCATTGTATTTCTCTTGAAGGGGGAGTGGGGGTGGGAGGGAGGTTAATCTAAGAGGCTAGTAGGGCATGGATCCTCAATACTAAACAATTCTCAAAGTTGCTATACATTTTATATTTTTTGCATAACTTCTATGTTTGATTGAAACATCTGAATTTGTAGGTCGCAATCATAGGAATCCTGGATTGGTGGGTCGGTATATGGAGGTACCCCTTCGTCTACCCAAATGAATTTTTTTGTCTGAATTATAGAATGCGACATATTTATTTTCCAAAAACCTTGTTCCTGCATTCCTGTTTGTTACTGCTAATAGGAGCGTCTTCAAAGGCATTCATGGGGTGCGCCCCCAGCATCCTCTAGGCAAGGCATTCTGAAAATTCATTGAGGAATAAGATTTTAGATGAACCTCCTTGAAAGCATGCACCTAGGTGGTTATACAGTGCTTCTTTTGTGCTCCCCGCGGCTTTTTACGTGAGCCTTACACAGGGATGCAATCCGGGTGGGGCCTAGATTTTCAGTTCCGTTTATGTGCATAGTACTTCCAAAAATTTAGGGGGTTCAAAGTGAAGCACTTTAATAGTACAGAGATCTGAGGGTAACTGTCAAAACTCTGCCATTAGGGCTGTACAAACTGTCAACTCAGTTAAGTGAGTTATACTTTACTCCATTATCCTCAAAATAAAAGATAAGTGATAATAATAATAAATAAATAAATGCTACTATTCAAAATTTAACCAAATAAAATGAGACTCTTTGCTTATTTTTCTATTTTCAAAAAATTATAAGTTCATAAAATGGTTTGATGTTGTATTGAACTATTTATAATGTGTAACCAATCTTGTCTCGTTATTTCTTTTACCATTTTCTAATTTCAGTATTGTCATTTGATAGAAATTCTTTTACTATTTAGTATTATGCCCTCTCTGGAAAACAATTCTTGATTTTCTAGTTGTACCACTCTTACTGCGCCTCTGTTGTAATACCTTTAGAGCATCACCTATGCAGATGTGAATGTGGAAAAAGTTAAGTGCCGCCTAGGATTTACACCTTCGTTGAAAAAAAAAACTCTTCAATGCAGTTGTGGAGTAGGATTGTGGATATGACATCTCAACCAGTTTTTTCACATTATCGATGAGACTCTCGATTTTTTGACATTCTAGTTGAAGACGTGAATACATCCTAGTCACATTTTTCTTATTAAAAAATAACTATGCATAACTATTTTAGTGGTGGGATCCATGCCACATAGGATCAAATCCACAGTTGCATTGGAGAAGTCTCTTTTAATTGAACGTGAATGAAGAGATAAAAATTTTGTCACATGTAATTGAGGGTCTTAATTACCCACAGCCACATGGGATCAAATCCACATTTGCATTGATGATGCTCTTAGTTTGATTTCCTAATGGTCTTCGTTGAGCTGCAAAATTCTGTGCGTACCTTTGTTTTTGGCATAGTGTAGAAAATAGGAAGAGGAAGATAAAGAGATCTTTAGAGTTGAGCAAGCATACCTGGTGTATTTGAACACCCCCTCCACCCCCAACCTAACTCTTGTTCTCCGTGGCTTCTCTTTCTCAATGTCTCCATATTCACATAGTTTACAAACTCATTTAGACTTTCATTGGAGGAGGTTTACTAAATTTTCTTTTTGTGTGTGTGTGTGTGTCAAATAACTTACCTTGGAATGTAAATTATGTACATACTTAATTATTGTATAAGTACCCCTAGTTTCTGCTTTTAATTTTTAAACCCATCTGCATTAGATTACTTGAAGTACTTTTAATACTTTTTTTGAAATAATTATTATCAGTTTGTATTTTTATTTTTTATATATAAATAGTAAAACCCCATAAAGCTTATGTCTACACATTGGGGCTTATGCTTTCCTTTCATGTGTATGTCTCACCTTACACTTTTGCCTTTTAAACACCGTTATTTGGCCTGCGACTGCCATTTCAGTAGGTCCCATATATGACAAATTCATGCAAAAGGTGGCACATTGTCCAAGATCAGCTTGAGTTGAGAACAACAAGTGCTTTTCTGTGATGCATGAATCTAGTCTGAGAGCTATACCTATTACTTGGTTCGCAGGTCCCCAGGGTATCTGTTTTTAGTGGCTACTATGCCATGGTCCAGGTGTGAACCATATCTGGTCCTTGTATGTCTTAGAAATGCTGAGGCTGCTGGTGCCTCAGAGGAAACACACCATTCATACGCATGCCTATGTACTGCCAGCGTCTAGGTGAAGCTGACATCAGCTTACTAAACGTCTCTCCATCCCACTGTGACGGGCACAGGCATCACACAATCTTCTAGATAGATTCACTTTTGTTAAGTTACCAACTCATCTAAAATCTTAAGCTATTAGAGAGGGGTCAATAATGTATATCCAGCTAACACTTCCCTAACGCGTGATCTGCTCACATGTAGAGAGATAAGCAAAGATGCCTAACCAGGTCATCACAAACGAAACAGGGCCCCAACATGTGCAATCTTAATAATGCGGGTAATAATGCAAGCCAGATGACTTGAACATATGTCTTGCAAAACCAAAGAGCTTTCATTACCATGTTAAGTTACGATCTAAGCAAGGTTCTGGGTTCAAATCACCCCCACTTGCATTGTCACCCGCGGTATTGAGTGCACAAGTTGGCACCATGTTTCGTTTGTGCCCTTGCTATGGCATCTTTGTTTATCTCTCCATGTGTGAGCGGATGAGGGGGAGTGTTATGCTTGATGTGCATTGTTGGGCCACCTTCTAATAGCTTAAGCCTTTAGATGAGTTGGTAACTTAACAACTGTCATGCTCAAGGCTTCTTTATTTCTTAGCATATGCCACTACAAATAGAAAGTCTGGTGCAAAATAGATTAAGTAGTTATTTTAGAGACTGTCATTCCCCCTTTTCACTTTATTTCTTCATAGGAATAATGGTGCTCTAATCTCTATGCCCTTGACAGCCTCCCTGTCCACCTTCACAGTGTGTAACTCTTCCACTATTAGTCAATCTATTTAAGTCATGCCCGCCGCCCCTTGGCCAATTCCCACTCTTTTACATCTGAAGGTCTTCGCTTGTTTCCCTATGTAATAAGCTTAAGTTCGACCAATGCTGCATAGTTTTATAGAACCATGGGATATTGTAGTACTCCGTCACTAAATGAATAGCATCAGGAAAACTCTCTGATCTGTAGGGATCCTCTACCTGAGGTCATAACAGATCTACCATGATCCAAACCGATATTGCTATGAATGAAAAGGTTTATGTCTTTGCAGGAATTTATTCTGGGAGGTAGCTAAATGCTATTGGGGCATGCTCCAGATATGTATCATTCAGTTGACATTAAAAACTGAAAGTAAGGAACAGAAGTTATTGCTCTGATGTTCAAGAAAATATAGCAAGTACTTCCTTAAGAAAGCAGGCTGAATGAATAAAAAATTGGATGTCAATAAATCAAAATGTATGCAATGTCCATTGCATGCCAACAGAGCTTCTCTTTCACTTCCATATTGCTAGAATGCATATCTATTCCCACAATCTCCAAACACTGATGTGGAGATAATTAGTGCTAGCCAAAGTGCGTCTGAATCACATTAGAAATCACAGAGGTATCTGCTGTTGTGTACTAAAAATACAGGGATCTCCGTATACTTATCAAATTCACTATGCTAATTACTGTGTCAGCAATGATAGGGCAATATATAGACTGAAGTTGCTGATTCACCGCTGGTGTTTTGATTAATTCGTGGAAATGGCAGGATATCAAGCGAAAAATTATTTGAAAACATGCTTCTTTCTGAATTCTTCATCATGGAGGGGCTCAAACACAAATGGAAAATTGCGAATCACCTAATACTGCTTGACTGATAGATGCTGCTTTTGGATTGGTGAGGCAGTTTAGTGTCACTTTGGGCTGCTTGGAACAGCCAACCCCTAGACTATTTCCAAGGAAATTGGACTGTGAGAGAGTCTGGCTGATGAAGTTTATGGAAAGCAAAGAAATATGTTAGTATGAATGCAACTGCTTACTATATTAAATGGCTGAATAGCATTTCAAATGCAAAAGAAGTTGCAAGACAGCTACATTATTGAAAAATTAGTTTGTTTTTATCTGATGCTTGGTTCTTTAAGTGTCACAACTTTCTCCAGAAGTTGTGCTTTATTTCTCTTGCGTATCAACCTTTAAAATTTATATCTTGTAGGATATTCATGCACGCGTCCTTGGCCTCTGGGGCGTTAAAGTTATTGTTATTGCTGCCTTTGTTGCGTTGTCTTTAGCAAGCATAGTAAGTCTTTATTCATGCAACTCTTTGTGTTTCCTATATGCTAACTTTGTCTAGTTATTCTGTTTGAAGTGGTCTTTTTCACTTGCTCAATGTTACATTTTAGGCCTTGTGTACGAGGATTGAACCTGGTCTTGAACAACAGGTTGCTCTTCCTCGAGATTCATATCTTCAGGTTTGACTTTGTAGATCTTCGTCCCTGTTTGATGATTATGAGTTGTATTAATCATTTTCTTTCATTTCTAGCACTCTTATCAACTAAGGATTTCTTATTGCAGGGGTACTTTCACAATATTTCAGAATATCTCAGAATTGGTCCACCTGTGTATTTTGTGGTTAAGGGATATAACTATAGGTATCAGTTACCTTCACGTCTGATTTTGTACTTCTATATTGATCTTTCTTTCAACATTCCAATTTGAGAGGCAATGTGGTCCATATAACTACGAAATGCGGTGATCACAGACGTGATGCTTGGAAAAATTGAAGCAAGTATCTAATGCCACTGTAAAAGTAAAAAAAATTAGAAACAGAAAGCACGTGAGTCTTTCAGAAAATTAATACCTTCGCTTCCTACTTCAGTTGGAAGCACAACCTGGACTTGTTAGAAGACAGTGACGAATAAAATGACACGGCTTTGGTGATAATGAATCATACACTATGAGATGTTTTATGCCTCCAAATAGATTGTTACTGGAGTATGAGAAGCAAGATTCACTGAATATAGAAGTATGATGATTCGATTTTTAGTTCATGGTCAATACTCTTCACTAAAGACGGCTGCGGGTCGCTGGAAGATATTGAACTGAAAGTGACGGCATCGATACTTAATTTTGGAGCACCGCTGATCTTTTAAATCCTAGGCTTTATATGGCCTAAAAGCTTTGTAAAGCCTTCTCCTATGTTGCATGCAGTTGCAAGTATTCTCTTTACCCAAACACCAAAAAAAAAACCAGATTTTTTTAGGAAGAATTATAGCCTTCCATATGAAATTGTTTAAAGAAAAGTGCAATGAATCTTGACAATATGACCAAGCATAAAAAAGGAAGTCTTGTGCAACAACCTGATGTCAAAGCTGACATTTTGGAGTCTGCACCACGAATTTTTCATGTGTGTTCCTAGATGTCTCCTTCTCTTAGTCCCATTTCCCCGGTTTGACTTCTTTCTCCCCAAAGATAAATCTTTCTCAGTTTTGATCTATCATGAGGACTCGTGGGTGAGTTAAACTAGGATGGAATTTGGGTAATGGGCTGATCAGACCTCAACAAGCCTGATGATCCTCAGCAATGACATTATCCTTTGGAAATCTTGCGTCTCTTCCTTCTCCAACATCACCTCCCTTCTTCTCGGGCTGGTGGGGATTTACTAGGCCATTCTCCTATTTCTCTGTCCATCAAGTCAGATCTCTAATGCAACTTCTTCTATTGCTTGGATGAAATCCGGATGGTAGCCTAATAGTACACCCTGAAAGGCTGGTGATATGAAGAGGTTGTGAATTTTCGCAGCAATTCCTTGGTAGTTCCTCCTGTTGAGAGTCCTATTTATTGGCTCCCTCTCTCCGCTGGTTTTTCTGGTCCACTGTCTTGCCCCACATTCCTGGGTTTCCACACCACTGTTTCTTGGAGCCGATAACAGTTTGGTGACGTTGATGTGGCGAGGATGGTGGTGTGACGAGAAGGTGGTGGTGTCGCATTGGTTGTCTGAGACAGTTGAATGATGTTGTTATAATTTGGTTGTGCTGCTAAGCTTTCATCAGATGTTCTGTTTTCCTCTTTTAGTTTTAGAAGCAGGCTGATATTTAAGTACAATTTTGCGTTAGCTGATCCCAAATGTTTCGTAATGAGAATCTTACAGTTGCATATTGGGCAGAAACTAATGGAAAGAGCAATTGTCATTGTTTGCAAAAATACGTAGGATGACCTGAAACTTGTTACAGTATGGAAACCAATCCCAAAATGTGCCATTTGATCAGGGACCAATGGTGCAATTTTCCCCTATATCATTTTGCGGTTCTTATTAAGCTTGATGTAAACTGTTGCGCGCCTCTGTAGCAGCTTAAAGGTTTTATTGAGTTTGTGGGTCTGATTAAGCTTGATATGCGCTGTTGCGCCCCTCTCTAGCATGGTATTAGAGCTTTTCTTTGACAAGATCTTGGATCAAGTTTCCCCCTTTCATTTGTTTCATTGCAATATGTTATCTCTGCATTTAGCACTCTGTTTGGTCTTTGTATATTGCCACCTTGGGTTGTCTCTTTACATGCAAGGGGGATTGCATGTGAGGGGGAGTGTGATACACGTTGATGCACCCCTCTATAACAACTTAAGCTTTTAGGCTTTTAGATGGATTGGTAAGTTAATAATTTTGTATTTCTTCATGCTACACATTCTTTTGACTGAGAGGGTTCTGTTATGTTGTTTGCCAAATGCAACGGACTCGGGTTAGATAAAAGCCCATGCTAGAAATAGTTGAATGACATGAAAAGCTTGTGCACTAAGGGTTGAGAGATAAATGCAACCTTACACAATGGAGTGTTGTTGTTACTAGTTGGGGTAGGTAGGATACATGCTTATGCTATTATTCTGTGTTGATCATAAAGAGGGCTTCATCTACTTTATGCTAATAGAAATAACTTCATTATATGTCATTGTTGTATTGTGGACTTGGATGAACATCCGAACTATCAACACTCTGGCTTGGGTGTTTTATGTTTGTAGTATTATAAATGCAGTTAAATACCAAAATTAAGTCTCACATTGTGGTTTTATCTGGTGTTTAATGGGCTTTCTATGCAGCACTGAATCAAGACACACAAACCAGTTGTGCTCCATTAGCCATTGCGACTCGAACTCTCTATTAAATGAGGTATTCCGCTGGGTCAAACTTAACATTTTCCCTTATATAGTTTATGCTACCTTGATATATTCCAACATGCTCTGCTGCCTTGATTTGAAAATTGCTGAAATACCCCGGTAATTTATTTATGTAGCTGATTGAATCACTAGCATCACGTACTGAAGAACCTTCCTACGTGATACCTCATATATCTTAATTTGAAGCATGTATCTTTTGGAGCAATTTTGTTCATATGCTTGTGTATTTATCCTTTGGAAACCTTTTTCTTTTCCCACTAACTATTACTCCCTCTGTTCCACCCAAAGAGTCCACGTTTGAAAAATCTAATAATTAAAGGATATATAAATAGTATTGAAATTGGTCATAATTACAAAAATATTTTAGCATAGTTAATGTGTTTGTACTACATGAGGAGGGTAAAGTTGAAAGTTTTATAAAGATTGCAGGCATAATTTATTAAAGTGGACTCTTTGAGTGGAACATCCAAAATAGTATAGTTGACTCTTTGCCTGGAACGGAGGGAGTAGTTGGCTAGAATAAAGTGGAAATGGTTTAGTGATCAGCACCTAGTAGATGCCCGGGACATAATTGGGCAACATTAAATCCCATGGGGATTGCTGAAAACATGAATGAGGCTCTGGTATGATGATTAAAAGAATTTGCGTCTTCTACAGTGGTGTCAATGCACATGTCATTAAGAACCTGAAGAGTAACATATTGTTTGGTTCACTAATTGGAAGAAGTACAGAAGAGGAAAGATTGTGTGCCTTCCTGTGTTCTAAACACTTGCTTATTAGTTGCTTTCATCTCTTTTCCCACTTCTTGTGATTTAATAGCCTATCCGTGCAATTGCAGGTAGTTGCTTTAATTTTTGTTACCTCTGCTGAAGTATAATATTTGTTTTTTTGTTTCCTTTCCAATTTTGGTTGGAAATAAAGATGTCTCATGAATAACTTCTATTTCTGAAGATTTCAAGAGCATCTTTGACACCTGAGTCAAGTTACATTGCAAAGCCGGCCGCGTCATGGCTTGATGATTTTCTTGTGTGGATATCACCTGAGGCTTTTGGTTGCTGTAGGAAGTTTGTTAACGGAAGTTATTGCCCTCCGGATGATCAGGTATCATGCTTCCTTTGTGGGTATTTGCTGGAATTCTTCGTTGTAGGTCTACTGCCTTGATTCTTAGTTTATTAATGGCATCATGTATATGCTCTTGTCACTTGTTTTATACCTTGTATCTCTCACTCTTCTAGGGGGACGCATTTATGTATGAGTCTACCCACATAAGAACTCACTAGTTTCATGCCACACGCTTAGTGCATCTCGCATTCGTTCTGGTTCCCTGCATTATAAGAAAAGTGTCACAATTTCATTTAAAAGTTGTTTCCATCGGTTAATTAGGTTGGAAAAATATGGATAGTTGTTAGAGTATTGGTACAGCTAAGCGGGGAGAATAGATCTTGGGACAATAGAATAAATCTACTATGCACCACAAGCGAAATGCTTAGAATGAGTCTACTCTGCTCGATAAGGACTTGCGCATGCTGATGGACACTCGTGTTGACACTGACTTGGCTGTGGGATCTGAATCAGACTTGACAGAGGGAGGGAGGTAGGGACAATAGAAAACTAAAACAAAAAATAATTAAAAAAAAAACTCTGCGCCACGAGCAAAGTGCCGAGTCCAATCTAGTCTGTGCGACAAAGAATTCGCACTTTGCCAACCAGTGTGGGCCCGACTGACCGACATGGATGTGGGATCTGAATTAGACTGGTCATAAACACCTTGAACGTGTCCAACTTCTCTAACCTTCAGAATGACCCACAAAAGATTTGGAGGAAGAAGATCTGGTCAAAGAAAAAGATGTTTGAGTCACGTCCTAACTCAACTAGGGTTTTGGGAGCGTATGCTGAAGATGGAAGATGTCTGGTAGAAGATCTGGCGAAATATGCTTGCACTTTCTTCGCATTCCATTATAGTGCTTCTTGCATGATATGTTAGGGAATTGATTTTTGGATATTTTACACACCACACATGGTGTAAGCGTAATGAAGTTACGGTTCAAGTCAAACCTGCCTTTATGTCAATTAGCTAATAGCTTATCAGATGGTCGTAAGCACATTGGCATTATTATTTTCATAGTTATGCAGCTTTGTTGAACACTGACATGGCCTCAGAGAAAGCCTCTATACCTATTTATTTTCTTTTTCAAAGTAAAGTTATTATATCTGGCAGCCTGGCTTACATTATCTTACTTTCAAGTTTCAACTTTGAATTCTGTTGCACAACGAACTAACTATTCCAGTTTTCTCTCTGTCTAAACTGAACTCAATGTTTGTTGTGGTGAACCACTGCATATGTTCTATTGATTTCTTTCCAAAAAATACCCTGGTAAAAGAAATGAAAATAAGTACAAGAATGTACAATCTCAAGTTTATGAGCGTTAAACTTTTCTCTATATCCGTATCCAGTTTCTGGACATGTTCTAGCATAGATCCTGGATCATATTATCTAGTGGATACTTTTGACTTCAACTTCAAACATACCTGTATCTGGTACATGCACTGGTTTCCTGTGCCATTTGACTATAATGCTTCTAACTAATATCTTTATGTCATGGTGATGCATTGAGCTTCTTTTGCAACTTGGTAGCCCCTTTTGATTGGATATTTTTTTTCCTTCCTGTGATCTTTCATGGTACTATCTAAGTATTGAACCATATGTTTCTATCTGTAGCCTCCTTGCTGTTCGCCTGATGATGATGAGTCTTGTGGGCTTGGTGGAGTTTGCAAAGATTGTACAACTGTGAGTTTCCAGTAAAGTTCATATTTTAGTAACTGGTTGATGCACCTTGCTACTGATTTCCTCTTTCTTGGACAAGAGAAAGTGTCTTATGGCTAAATTATTCCAATGATTGCAGTGCTTTCGGCACTCAGATCTGAACAATGATCGCCCATCTACAGTGCAATTCAGGGAGAAGCTGCCATGGTTCTTGAGTGCACTGCCCTCTGCTGACTGTGCCAAGGCTGGCTATGGGGCTTACACAAGTAGTGTAGATCTTGAAGGTATGTTATACTGATCTTCTGTCTTTGGTACGCTCAAAGATGATGTAATTATGAGTGCAAAATTGTTAAGTTACAAAAGTGCTTAGTAGCTGTCAAACTGTTTTCAGGTTATGAAAGTGGGGTTATAGAAGCAACTGAGTTTCGTACATATCACACACCCCTCAATAAACAGGTTGATATGCATCTGAGTATTGACCAATACTTAGGTTTCTACGGAGGACGCGTCACCTGTTTTGACACCTTTTGTTTATTTTATTTATTACTTATCAAAAATAAATAAATAAATTAATTAAAAATTAAATTTTTTTTAAAAAAAACTTAGGTTTCTCATTAACATCCATCAGGTATGATTTTGTTTTTGTTGGATTTTGTCCATCATTTCTACAGGACGATTATGTTAGTTCGATGCGCGCTGCACGAGAATTTGCCTCAAGGATCTCTAATCAACTGAAGGTCCGAGTCCAACCATACTGCCCTTTTGAAATATTCTCCAGTTACCATGACGTAATATGAATTCTGCGAAATACTGATTTGAGATTTCCTTTATAGCTTGAGTACTTGCTATCCATTTTATCATTCTTCATGCAAGAACTTGTCCTTATAGCATAAAACTTGTGCAATTAGACATCCACCAAGAGTTGTTAGGAATGACAGAGAAATAGACGTTAGTGCAATCACTTTCAGTATTCTGTCAAAGTACTCTAAAGAAAATCAAACATTTTATTTCACGAGTATCTGTAAAGGTTATTATATGCTATTAGTTTATTATGACGGAGGTGCAGCGCCGCCTTTACCTTATTAGCAGTTCCCCCCTTGCATGTTGAGCTGCATCTTCCCTGGTTGATTAGTTTTAGAAAAAAAATTCATTTTCCCAGGATATGCACAACATGGTTTCTTGGACAAACATCCTAAAGATCAGGAGCTTAGCAGTTTAAGTTTTGTACCTGATGCCATTGAATTTTGCACTAACTCCTACTTGATTTCTTTGGAGATGGGACATTGTAGACATGCTAAATTTTGTCGCACTGAGTTGTTAACAGTTCGTTTTGTTACATTTCTATTTGCAGTTAATTTGAATTCCTTGTGCAGATCCATGTGTTTCCTTATTCAGTGTTTTATATCTTCTTTGAGCAATACTTGGATATATGGGAGACAGCCTTGATCAACATTGCCATAGCGCTTGGTTGGTACCCTTTCCATGTACATGGGCATTATAGCTATTACACTGACTTCATGTACTTGTTCAATGTATTGTTTGCTTGCTTGATTCATTGGTTGTGTGTGCTTTTGTTTTGTTACATTGACAGATCAGGTCTTCTTATTGTAGTTAGCAACTGGATTATTGGAATCAAATATTCATGGTTCGTCTCATGGAATGTACAATTTTCCTATTTGGCATTCTCCAAGAAAGCTGTCTCCCAATCATTAAAGAATAAAGCAAAAAGGAAAATAAACCTTGGGATAAAAACATGAAAGAAAATCATTCTTGTTCAAGATTCTCCTGATATATATATTTTTTTCTCTTAAAATTGGGATCAATAGTGGTTCCCCACTTACCCCTTGGTGACTCGAACCCACGACCTATCGGTTGTAGGTGAAGCGTCTTACCGCCTGAGCTGCACTTACTTGTCAAGATTCTCCTGATAAAGATCTTACAAGCTTTACAAGATTATCTGGACTCTCATAATTACTAATGTTTGTGAATGTTTAAAATTAGGAGATTGACAATTTGTGTTTCAAATGGTTAACAATACCTAAGAAGAAACTACTACTATAGTTAGTGTAAAGAAAACTTTTATGACATTGACATGAAACTTCACGTATTTTCCAATAAATGCAGTTGTGTCTTAGTGTCTTGTTTTCTTAAAGGTTGCCAAGTCAAAAATCTTATGTCGTGATGCACTCAACCCTAAGAGGTGACCTAATGGTAGAGCTGGGTTTCACAAAGCGTGAGGTGTCAGGTTCTATCCCTTCCCTCACCCCTTCACGGTAAAAGAAAAAAGAAAAGAGAAGATGTAGAAAATGAAACTTAGCCTTCGTTTCCGGTGTAGAAATCATTGCTATCTTATAAGTAGAGTGCAAATGAAGTTTCTCCTGTTAAAAGCTGATTTTATCATCAGCTATCCATCCTCTATCCATCTTATATGATAATTCTCTGTTATCAGTTCCTTTGATCGTTTCGTCCTTGGCATGTTTTTGACTGAATATCCAGAGTGCAAGAGAACAGCGTGCCTCATAATCAATAAACTTCTTGCTGAGATGTCAAGTTTGTGTAAAGCATATAGTAGGTGTTGTAGACAGTGGCGGATCCAGGATTTTGACTCGGGGGGAAGGGGACAAAATAAATTACTAAAATATAAATAGCTGTTAAAAACATATAAATAAACTAGCATTTTTAAATCTAAATAAACACAATACATATAAACTCAATTCATACTCATAGAATTGTTATTCAATATATATTTAATAAGAGAAGTCTCAAACTAAACGTAACTCCAATGAAAAAGAGCAAAATAGATACAAAGCAGCTCATAAAAATGTACATAAATCAATTCTTTAGTGTTGTACTGTACAACAAGCATCAAGGTATTGGATCGTATAACAATTTGAAGCTTTTTCTGTAAAAAAATTATATGAATACATCATTTTCATAACAATATAACATGATATCATTGTGTTTACAAAACCTAATCCAATTTATAAAACTAGGGCTTAATATTTTCATTATCAAATCAATTAAAGAAGAAAACAAGATACCAATCAATATAGTAAGACTTGAGAAATAAGATGAAAAATAAGGAAAAACTTAAATTAAGTCATTACCTTGTCTTTAGAAATTAGGGCTTGATTCTTGACTTTAGTTGAGTACTTGAGACACTGATTACCGGATACAGAATTCCGAAGCTGTTTAATGCTGTCACTGAAGAATGCCAGTGCATGCCGTAGCAAGTCAACCGATTGCTTCTTACCTTCCCCAAAGTTTGAATTGCTAGAACTCGGAAGAATGAATATTCACATTTAACCCTCCTAGATGTTCACTAAATCACAAGTATCCCATCCAATATTGATAATTGCACTTGACTCTAAAAATAACACTTAATTTTTATTTATAATTGTAAATGTTCTTGCTTAAAATTTAAATAGGGAATAATATATATATATATATATATATATATTGTTTTGTAAACAAGTAGCAGTTTAGGGCAAAAAAACAAGTCCAAAAATGGTCAAAGGGGCAATATATAAACTTAAGGGGGGGTACAAATTGCAAGTTTTACAAAAATTTAGTGCAATAGTGACATTTTTTAAAAGTTCAGGGGGTACACCGCCCCCTCCTGGGGTGAACGTGCATCTGCCCCTGGTTGTAGATTCTCTTACTATCGATATGGCTTGATCTGTAGTTCCGTGCCTTTCATGCTCTTGGTCTGTTTCAAGCTTGGATACAATGCAGTTGTGATACTCCTTATTTTCATCAGACAATTATAAAATCCTGAGTGTGACATGGTAATCAAGATTTTTTCGAAGAATCTATTGTCTTACGAAAGAAGAAAATATCTTGTTCGGGCAAAGGAAATTGATCTTGTGCGTTTTCTGAACTTCATAGTGTATTCCTTCAACTTCGTATCGGTGAGAGGTTTTATTGCGAATCATTATTTTCGTTACATTAATCAGTTACGGAAGACTATGGATTCGATTTTATAGTTTTCATAAGAAATTAGAAAATAAAAAGAATTAACGAACTGAAATTTCTTCTCTAAAACATTATTGAGATGTATTTCTGTATGCACTAGCTTTTAGATGCAATATATGTTCCCTGTCATGACTACCCGTTACTTTAGTGGAGTCAAGTGTCTATATATAGATGTTGGAACCCAAGCTTTCCTTAATTATCTCTTTCTTATGTCTCTCTCCTCTCTCTCTCTCTCTCTCTGTATGCACAGGTGCTGTATTCCTTGTTTGCTTGGTCATCACATCTAGGTTTGTTATCGAGCTTTCTTTGCTACCAACTCTCTCTCTCTCTCTCTCTCAGCATTTTCCATTAATTTTAACTGGCAGTTTGTGGAGTTCAGCAATTATTTTACTTGTCTTGGCCATGATTCTCGTGGATCTCTTGGTATACTCTCTATCCTAGAAATCGTTGTACATATTTACTCCTGCCTGTTATCACCATGTTTCTTTTCTTCTTTTCTCTCTCCGTGTGCGTGTCTGCTGCTGGGTTTTGTCTGTGTGTGTTGGAAAGAGGGAGGGGGTTGAGGAGGAAAGGAATAATTGTATGTTTTTTATTGGCGCTATTTAATCTTTAGGAAAACCTTATGGAGATTTGCTCATAATGGAACTCTGCAGGGTGGGGTTGAGGAGGAAAGGAATCATTTTATGTTTTTTATTGACGCTATTTAATCTTTAGGAAAACCTTATGGAGATTTGCTCATAATGGAACTCTGCAGGGTGTAATGTCAGTTTTAAAAATCCAACTGAATGCTGTCTCCGTGGTGAACCTTATCATGTCCATTGGAATCGCTGTTGAGTTTTGTGTGCATATATCACATGCCTTCTCGGTCAGTGTTTAATCCCCTTGCAACCATCTATAGGCTCTCTACTGATTACTGTTGTATTACTGAGGTGGTGCACCTGTTAAATACAAACAACTGCTTGATAAGATTTCTAGAATTATGTTGCAGGTAAGCCTTGGAGATAGGGAAAAACGAGCACAGGAGGCATTGTGTACCATGGGATCTTCGGTCTTCAGGTTAATTTCCGTACTATTTCAAGAATTGGTTTAGTGCATCTGTTATTCTAGTGGTGGGGTAAGAAGTTCTTACTACTGAATAATAGTTTAATTGATAAATTCTCTTTATTTATTTTATTTTGCAGTGGAATTACACTCACAAAATTTGTTGGAGTTATTGTCCTCTGCTTTGCAAAATCAGAAATTTTTGTTGTAAGTCCTTCAATCTCAACTTCTACGCACGCGTGTGTGCACCTCGCTGTGTTTGGTTTTGATGTTTCTAATGAATGTTAAAACTTGTGCCTTTATGTTCAGGTATACTACTTCCAGATGTACCTAGCATTGGTTATACTTGGGTTCTTGCATGGGCTTGTCTTCTTGCCAGTAAGCCCAAATCAGTTCCTTTGCGCTTGATTTTTGCCACGGCTTTAGCTGTTCGTTCTACCACTCTCTTTAACGGTGTAGATTTGTTTTCTTTGGATTGCAGGTGGTTTTGAGTATAGTTGGCCCACCATCAAGGTCTGTTCCAATTGAGAGACAGACAGGAGGAGACTGAAACTTTAGCGAGCTAAGTTAAGCTGGCCAGCGTTGCGTAGTGATTATTATAATTGGTTCTGTGGTTTAAAATGTTCGAGATTAAATAATAAGGAATTTGTTAACACTATGCCAGTAGGAAAAAAGTGACATTCAGAAAGCTAGCTAGCTAATCATTTTAATGCTAAAGATACGGGTGAAAGATGGTTGTAATTTGCAGTAGCTTTCTGCCTGCCTGCCTGCAACTAGTTTATTTATAATCTACTCCAGTATTATTAAAGGTAAAAATTAAGAGTTTGTACCAATCAATATACAGAAGAATTTGTATACATGTTAGAGCGATTGAATGATACGCAATTCGATAAAACATAGTACTAGTATTAAACAAATCAGAGTTATGAAAACTGCATTTTGTGAGAGAGAGATCGATCAAAATCGGACTTATGAAAACAGCATTTTGTGACAGCATTTTATGAGAGAGATCAAAGTTAGACTTATCGAATCCCCATTGCATTTGATGAGGAATTGGCACGACAAGCTACGCATCCAAGGGAAGCTAAATGAGAAGTTGCCTTTACAAAGCTTGAGCACGATGTTGACAACTGAGATGATAAAAATACAAAGAAAAAAAACAACAATGGTGAAAATTTTCCAAAATACTTCTTTTCCAAAAGTTATTCTTCAAATTATGCCGCCTTCTTTGTATTTGCTGTTTTTAGTAGCGACTTTATCACTGGAAAGTCTATAAATTTGCTATTGGTAGTTATAAATTGAATTATATAATTATTTGGTCCCTCGACTTTACAAAAATTGTGCGTTTGGTCCCTCTTCATCAAAAAAATGTAATCTGGTCACTTGATTTACATTTCTTTGTGAGATTTCCCCTTTGAGCCATTACCGTCAATTTTTCTGTCTGTTTTTTAAAAAAATGCCCAAACTACCCTCTCTTATACCCAGTTCATACTTATTAAAAAAAATTTAAAAGCCCCAAATTCAACATCCAAAACCCATACCCAGATCAAAATATCAAAATGTGTATTACCTGCATTTGGAACATGACCACAAACTTCACTCTCTCTCTCTCTCTCTCTCTCTCTCTCTCTCTCTCTCTCTTTCTCACGCACACATACACACACAGAGCAAAGTAGAAGAAGCATATAGAGAGGCTGTAGAATGGACCAACCTTGTAAGTGGTGCTACAGCTCACACAGCTACTGCCATTACCAGCCACCAAAACTTGGAAAGAGAATGTAGCTGAATTCATATTGGAAATTGCAAAAGGGGTCTTCAAGAACTTGACATAAACCTCCGACGACCCATCACACTGAGCTTTCATGAACAAACCAACAAATACCAAACAACCCAAAATGTACCATGAAAAATCGCACAAACCCATCTTCCTAAAACTGAGTTTGAATCCCAAATTACGTAATAGGCATGCATATAAATTAAAAAACGTGTGATTTTTTTGAAAGGCTCATGAGCTGAACAGAGAATGCTTTAGTGGGGTTACTCTGAAGAGTAGACACAGTGAAGAGTTGAACATTGTATGCTGGAACACGTACTGGTCAAAATGTGTGTGTGTGTGTGTGTGTGAGAGAGAGAGAGAGAGAGAGAGAGAGAGAGCAGATTAGATTAGAGAAATGGGGTTAGTGGCTGATGAAGGTTTTGTTGAGGAAACAATAACAGTATACAACACATGAAACTCACATTGCAAAGACAAATATGAAGTGTGCCTTCAAGATAAGAAAGAAGGAGAGAGAGAGAGAGAGAGAGAGAGAGAGAGAGAGAGAGAGAGAGAGAGATAATCGTCTATATTACTGCATTTGGTCCAAACTATCCAAGAGTTTTCCCCATGCCCAATCTTGAACACCAAATTACATAGAGAAAGGGTCCAATTGATTCAAACTCTATTGTGCAAGAATCGTCTTCAACAAGCCACAAACTCGTATTTGATTCATATGACTCCCAGCGAGCGAGCTACTTTGTTTGTCGCTACGATATAGTCCACAAAACCCTAGTTGCTCAAAAACCCAAATTGATAGAATGAAATCAATTTGCTAGTGCAATTTTACCCCCAATTATGGAAACCCCAAATTGAAGAAGGCTTTTGATGAGGAGAGAGATCTCGAAATCGCCGGCGTTGGGGGTGATTGTTTGGGATGGAGCGATGATGGCTTGGTGGAAAAGAAGGGGACTCGCTGGATTTGTTGACAAAGACGGTTGCGATGAAGTTTGCTATTGTCGTTTCTGCGGTGTGGTAGAAAATTGTTGACGTGCAAGAGAGAGAGTAGGGTAGCATCAATGGTGTGGTCTTTTGCGGTGTGTTAAGAGGAAGAGGGTAGTTTGGGCATTTTTTAAAAACAGACGGAAAAATTGACTAGCTCAAAGGGGAAATCTCACAAAGAAATGTAAATAGAGTGACAAGATTGCATTTTTTTATGAGGAGGACCAAACGCATAATTTTTGTAAAGTCAGGACTAAATAATTATATAATTCTTATAAATTTAAATGTTTTACGATATTTAAACTCACCGCTAGTATAGCGGTGAGTTTGAATTTGTTATGGTTAATGTGTTTAATTATTGACAAATTCAGTAGTGAGTTTAGCAAGAAGGTATAGTTTAAAAATATTTGTTGGAAAATGATACTTATGGATATAGTTTAGGTAACAAATAAATTTTGACAAAAATTTAAATTGGTAGGGAGATTTCTTGAAATCTCTCTATCTAATAAAAAAGAGCGCTAAACGCACCCCCTTAATGCGCTAAAACGTGAAATTACTAACCGTTCTTTTCTATTTTATTTTAAAATTTTTAAAAACTAAACTTTAAATATAGTTCCCCTTAATTTTAGAACATTTAAAATTGTCCCCTTGAACTATTAGTTTTACAGCCCCTATAACTTAGCCTTTAGATAATTTCATCGCCCCCGAACTTTCGGTTTATCAGCCCCATAACTTAGGCTCCCAAAATTATATAATAGCCCCCTAAATTATACATTTAGACCCCTCAATTTTTTTTTAAAAGGAACGGATGAAATTTTTTTTTTTCATCTTTTCATCCACAATCTATCACTCTAATTACTCTCTCTCTCTCTCTCTCTCTCTCTCTTTCTCTCTCAAGACTTTAAATTTTTTTTGTCCAAATGTCTAATAATTCGGCTAATAACTCGGAAGGGGAATCCAGTTGGACAATTCGAGGTAATTTTGTTTAAGTTATTCGTTAATATGTATGTTTTTACTTTGTGTTAATTAAATTAAGTGCTGCGTTATTTGATTCGAAATTGTATATTTTTTGGATTAATTATTTCTGTTAAATAGACAAAAAAGCTAGATCGCCCGATACCATGCGCATGCGAGGATGCCATGCGCATGGTACAAGCGAATGTTGCACGGTTTTAGAATTTTTAATTAAAAAAAAAAAAGGGGTACATGCGCCTGTACCCGGCGCATAAAAGATTGTACATGCGCATGGTTTGGGCGCATGTACAATATTTATCTTTTGTACCAGCGCATGTAGCACTAAATTTTTTCACTTTAACCTGTATTTGTCTATTTTTGAAACTATTGCGTTCACCCTGAGTTTGTTAGTTTCGTTAAATTGTTTGTATATTTGCATTTTACCCTTGAGATTGTTAATTTTGTTAAATTGAATTAAAATATGCAATTTACCCCGAGTTTGTTAATTAAGTTAGAATTTTGAGGTTTATGAAAATGTTACACTTTCAATAACATTATGATTAAATATTTATTAATATCTTAATATTTAATTTTTATTTGATTTCTTAATAAATGTTACACTTTTACTCATTGCATTATTAAGTAATTTAGCTTAAATTTTTTTATGTGATTTATTAAATGTTACACTTTGTTTTTTGTATTGCATTGTGCATTATGCTTAAATAATTATTTTCCCTCTTAATTTAACTTTGTTAACTTTTATGTTACATAATTATTAGTTTTGGGTCTATTAAATGAATTAATATAGTTGTATTATTTACATTTTGTTAATTACTATGAAATGTTGATTATAATTGCTTAAACAATAATTATTTGTGGCCTATGTTATTTGTTTGGGCGATTAATTGAATTAATTTTAATATTAAATTTTGCTTACACACGGTTAAATAATTACGGATTGTTCCTATAGATGAAACAACAATTTATCCGGATGTTAGCGGGTGCTTTGTTAAAACAATATTTGAGTTTAGTACAAGTGGGGAATGGATTACGTTTTACGAGGCATCTCAATAACATGCATATGATGATTAAGCGGCACGAAGTAGAAATGAAAGGAAAATTGTTTGTTTTGGTTGCGAAGAAGTGGGACTCCCGAGTGCGGAGATCTTGAGGCGATCAAAAAAACGCGGTTCAAAGAAAATAGGATGTCCATTTCAGTTCTTTGCGGTTCGAACTTGGTGGTAATCTTTGGAAAGTGCACGTTGGTGAGAATCGTCGACACAACCACCCACTTACTAAGTATGGACGAAGCACGGTCGAGAACGTCAAAAGGCGATTATGGAGTCGTTAAAGAACTTACACAAGACAATATGAAGCCGAAGCAAATTCTCAACCATCTGCATAATCGATCCCGATAATGTTAGCTCGCGTCAAGTGCGAGAATTTGTACAGAAAATAAAAGGGATGGCATGGGTGAAGCAACACCAATGCAACATTTCTTCAAACGATGTATGACAATGGCTACCACCATTGGGAAGAATTTCAAGATGATGATGTTACTCGAAACATGTCATGTTAATGCACCCAACATCGGTGATTACATTACAAAAGTTTCCTCAAGTTATCATTTTGGACTCAACGCATACAAAACAAATAAGTACAACTTGCCGTTGTTGGAGATCATAGGGTGGCATCGATGGAAAAATTTCCACATTGCTTTCGCCTTCATTCATGACGAGACCACCGATTCTTTCATGTGGGTGTTGGGTACTGCAGCGGTTGTTTGCACTTTTGGAGATTTATCCAAAGCTTTTTATCATCGAGAGAGTTGGCTTTAATGAAAGCCATTCAACATTTCTTTCCTAAGGCCCAACAATTGTATAGGGGGTATTTTATCTTACCTCCTCGGTATACTAATCAAGTCGTCTCCTGCATATCCAAAGTACCGATGGGCTCCTCTGTTTCTCGAGCGTAGCCGTGCGCCAACGAGCTACGTATGGACTTGCGGTTGTCCGGTTTTCAACATGCCCGGGACGAACTCGGGAAGTACTCATATATCCAACCCTAAATCGCAACCAATTTAATAAATAATAAATTAAAATAAATACAAATGATTCCAAATTAATAAATTAAACCAACAAGTAAAACTTACTTCCAGCAGTCGACATCTGGCCATCTCGCGTTGTATCTCGACGAGATGCTATACCGAGCCGGCCGGTATAGATATGCTATACTTGTTGTGCCCACTAGCATAGTTGGGCACCTCCAATGGGTCCAAGAACGGCGAAGTTGTGAGGTGACCGAGTTTTTGATTTGTCGACGAAGAGTGACGCACCCAGCGTCCACAAATATCGATCGCTGCGTTACGGACCGACCATTAGCCCGAGTACCACACTCTCTTTGAATGGTGTTGAGCTTGATCAAATGAGTCTTGAATTCATCATTCACAGTCGTAGTCCACCCTAATAGACCCCATCTCCTCGGCCTCAACTCGTAAAGGCTGCTTTCTCCCATAACGAGGAACAATTCTGGTATCACGTAAAAGATACGAACGTCGTGGAGAGTGATCGTCATCTCCCCAAATGGAAGATGAAAGCTGTTGGTCTCGGATACCATCTTTCCACGAGCAAATCAAAGGCATGTTCACGTTTGGAAACATGCATTTCGCAAATGCGCATGAAACCGTTGCTTCAAACTTCGTGGCCTGAAATTGTTTAAACTCCTTATACATCCGATCGCCACCGTGAGTAGTCAGGTAGAGAGGTCTATTCTGTTAAACAAAAAAAGCGTAAATACATAGACGCATCAATAAAAATATAATTTCTATGTAATGACAAATATAATTCGAATTAAGTAAAATTAGATATAGTAAAGATTACCATATGTCAGGTCCATAAAGCACATCACGATATGCCCAATAACCGGTCAATAAGTCGATGATTTGGGGGCCTCCGTCTTGTGGCTCCCTCGACCTCCAATCGTCGGGGCTGATTCCCGATACTAGTGCCATTACTAGGGTGGTGACGGCGGCGACCACGAGGCGGATTCGGTCGCGGCAATATCCGGTTCAATATCGTCGTCCAACTGAATAAAAGCCGTTCACGACGTTCTTCCTCATTGGTCGTCTTGGAGAATGCGAGTGATGTTCACCCAAGGCCGAATCTCCCACGGAGGAGGTTGCATCAAAACCTACCCCAACGGAGCAGGAGTAGGGGACATATGCCCACCGTACGAGGGTTGGGGAAATCACGACAGCGGGACCGCGTCCTCATCCATCATAGCTTTGTCATTTGTCTTTGTATCGCGGAGGTCTGCAGCTCGTCGTCATGCAAAACACGCCGATCTTTCGTCCGCCCTTCATAGTCCAAACTATGCTCCTGACACCTCTTTCCACGGTCATCGCCCATCTACATGAACAAAAAATTGATTTTAAATATATATATATAAATTTTATAATATTCGCATAATAATATAAGCATAATGCAATTGGGAAAAAAGTGTAACATTTAATAAATCGCATAAAAATTAATATTATCAATTATTAATATTTAAATATTAATAAAATGTAACATTTAATAATAATTAAGATACTATTAATAATTATTTAAGCATAATGCAATAATAAGGAATAAAGTGTAAAGAATAAATCACATAAAAATTTAATATTAAGATATTAATAATAATTATTTAACCATATAAACTTATTAAAAGTGTAACATTTTCATATACCTCAAAGTTTTAACTAAATTAACAAATTCGAGGGTAAAATTGCATATTTTCATTCAATTTAACGAAACTAACAATCTCAAGGGCAAAATGAAAAATTTCATAAATATTTAACGAAACTAACAAACTCGGGTGAAATGAAACAATTTTAAAAAAATGACAAATACAAGGGTTAAAGTGCAAAAATATCAAAAATTGAAATTGGCAGCATGCCACATGCGGCGCGCATGGAGGCTTGTACACGCCCAAAGCCACGCGTGTACAAGTCTCCATCGTAGGCAAATGCGCACTGCTATATCTTATTTTAAAATTTTTAAAATTTTTTAATTAAATTATAATAAATCGTGCAATATGCGCTTGTACCATCATGCATGACATACCATACACGCATAGTACTGCGCATATACCGATTTTCTTTTTTTTTTGAATTACAATGGTACATTATAACACAACAATAACAACAAAATTCATATTTAACACAAAAATATCGACAAACATATATATTCAAAACAAATAACTAAATAACAAATTTATTTAATACAAAGTATACGAAAAACATACCTTTAATGCGAAAAATTGAGCGAGAGATGAAGAACTTTCTAGAGAGAGAGAATATGTTGAGTTTAGAGAGATGGTGAAAATTGTGAGTTTGTTAGGTTAGAAGTCCTTTCATATAGAAAAAATTAAGGGCAATTTAGTAATTTTCTCGAGAAAAGCAAGGACAATTTAGTAATTTTACGAGGTTGAATAAGTGGGGGCGGTGTAAGTTTAAAAGTCCAGGGACGGTTTTAAATTTTCTAAAATTAGGGGAAACCGTAATTTAAAATTTAGTTTTTTAAATTTTGAAAATAAAATAGATAAAAAGGCGAGGTTAAGTTAATTTGGCCATTTGCGTTAAGCGCATTAAAGTGCGTTTAGCGCGTATGTAAAAAAAATGGGGAGGCATAATCAATTTCTGAAACAGGAGGGAAGTCTTTGTAATTAATTCAAATACAAAGAAAATCGAGTTAGCTCAACAGTTTTTAAATAATTGTCTTGTTTTAATTTTTAAAATTAAATTAATTATTTTTTAAATAAAATTTTGAGGTGTATTTTTTATTTTTAAAATGATAAAATACGTAATTAAGTAATACTTTTTGTACTACAATTAAGTATTTTATATATTTATTTAAAAATACTCCTTCGTCCCTTAATTATTGTCTTGTTTGAAGCCACGGATTAAGAAAAATAATTGACTTGATTATTAAAATTGATATAATGTGTAATTTTCTTTAATGCCTATGTGTATGTGGTACATAATTAAAGTAAGAGTAAAATGATAAAAGTAATGTCTAAAAGAAAAGTTTTTAATAAAAATAATTATTCAAGGAGCAAAATAAAAAAAGTAGACAATAATTTAGGGAGGGTAATTAATTTTACTTTTTAAAGGGAATTGCTATTCCAACCCCCTTTTCTTGAGTTTACCCACCTTGTAATATTACAAAAATTGCCATAATATAAAAAGACTCATTTACCCTTAAAATAAATCCATTACTAAGTTGACCCTACCGAATTTTAGAATCCTAAAAATACTAAGTATACCCCCATCTCTATTACTCTCACCCCTTCCTCACCATCCTCATTCTTAACAACTTAACAAAAATTCAAAAACTCTACCACTAAAATGGATTCCAAACCCTCAAACCCTAGCAATGAATCGATCCACATTGATGAAAGGGCATAAGGAAGTGGAAGAGATGAATTGTGTAAGTACTACAACTCTTTTTATATTCATTTTACCGTTTAGTTTAGGTTAAAATGCAAAAATTTCAAAACCGAGCCGTAACCCATCGTGTGTGACAGGGCAGGACCGCACAATGTATAAGTGTGCGACTGAACTCCGCCGCACTACATAGAAGATGCGGGTATGGGGGCTGCCACTTTCCTATAGAGTGTGCACAGGTCCCGCCCACACTCTCATAGAGTGTGCGCGAGGTCATCTGCCGCAGTGAGGTTCACTTTTTTTAATTTTTTGTAATGTTTAACGGGATTCAAACACGTTAACTACGGAGCCAAGTGAAGGGTCCGAATAATGAAGAGATTGTTGATTGAACATGTTGTGAACGAAGAAGCACTTGATGTTGATTTCACGAGATGTGTTCACAACTCGAGAATCTTTTATTTCTCGGGATAAATTGATTGAATGGGTTCAAGCGCTAAAGAGGGGCATGGCATTGCGATTATCATTGGTAGGTCGGACGGTGGTGCGTGAAACGACCTCGGTATTATTGATTTGTGAACGTAGTGGTGTTTATAAAGAAAAGGTCAAGATTAGGTCTTCATCATTACGAATTGATAATGAAGAAAAAGGTTGAAAATGTTTGATGATGTGGTAGGTAAGTGGGAAAGGAAGAGAGCCGGAACTAAGAGTGTGGATTGCCCATTCCGTTTGAGAGGCAGTCTCGATTGATGAATGTGCATTAGTGGTTGAATGTGGAAACACAATCATCCAACCGTCACATGGAGAATTCATTATAGGTCGATTGAAGAAATGCAGGAGACCTTTGTTGTTGATTTTTCCAAGGGCAATACTAAGCCCAAGGACATCTTATTTGGGCAAACAAAGATTGAGGGAAATAAGTCAACAATAAAGACAATATACAATGCTCTGGACAAAGAATAGAGTTAAGGAGCGTGATGGTCGATCCGAAATGCAACAACTTATCTTCAAGTTGAGAGGCATGGTTATACCTTCTACGATACACGCCGCTGCGAATCGACCAACATTGTGAAGAATCTTTTTGGGCTCACCCAAAGAGCATTGACTTGATGAGATGTTTTCGAAAGTCATCTTCATGGATTGCACGTATAAGACAAACTGAAGTTACCATTGTTGGAGATTGTTGGTGTGACATCTACACATATCACATTTCGTTGCGATGCGTAATTTTGGAGTTCGAGCGGGAAGAGAACTATACGTGGGCCTTGTCAATTTTGAAATCACTAATGCACCAATCTTCCTTGCCACGGTTTATTTTGACCGACAGGAAAAGGCTTTAATGAATGCAATTGATATCTTAATGTCGACTCTAGTATTGCATCAACCACCGAGAAACATGGTGGATAATCCAAGGGACGTTGTACATCCGCGCCGTAAATAAATGTAGATCGGCTAGCTTGGATTTTGCATCTTTGGATGTGAATATACTTTGGTACCACCGTAAATAGTCAGCCGAGCATGCACTTGATGGGATGGCTTCTTGGCCGAGGCTGGTATCGTATAAAACATGGTTACGCCATTGACGATAATATGGGACTTGTTGCATTAGCCTTGAAATGTTCTTGTTTTCTCGTAAACCAAGACCAAGTGCATCGGAGGAAAGGAATCGTCGGGCGTAACCGAATTGCCTAAGCACTCCGATGCAGGGTGTATGGCTCCACACAGGGCGCAGAGATAAGCATCCATGGTAATAAGAGATCCGGTGAAATGGATAGGG